>CABHPQ010143565.1:6841-30239 GCA_902168405.1 Peromyscus aztecus | reverse complement strand
GAGGAGTGGAGGATCCATGGACACAGAGCATGGAGGAGTGGAGGGTCAGTCTTCTGAATGCAGCTCACTACCCTCTATCACCACTCCTGGTGAGTACGGAGCTCCCTTCAGCATAGAAAGCAGAACCTCTCACACCAGGCTGTGAGTGTGGAAAAATAAGGGACCTGCTGAGCACTTACAAACCTCTCACCAAGCATGGCAACAGTTAATTGAACAGACTACACAGTCATTAAAGAACATGAGGAATTTTTTTTTTCTGAAATTTCAGCATTAGCGCTGAAAGGCTTCTACTGATTATGTTTTATTACCTGGTTTGTTAAGCATCCGCCGTAAAGTGCTGTTAAATTATAACGAATTAGACTCCTTCCTCAAAAGTGTCACTGAAATGTACTTAGCAAGCTCATCAGTGCCACAAATATGTAATTATTTATTTTATTAAGTAGTTTTGTTGCCTTGACATATCAAAAAGTGTTTTTTCATTATTTTTTTTCCTAAAAATTTTTAAATGATTATAAAGCATAGAGTTCTTGGATGTGGTTGTATTCTCACAAATCTCCAGTTCTTAACAGTTTCTTGCCCACTTGGACGTTGCTTACAATTTTACCTTTGAGCTCCAGATTGAAGACCACAGAGAGAATTTTGTTAAGGGTATAAAACTTCCTTCACCCAAAATAATGTAAACAGTGGATGTTACATAAGTGGAAGTTCCATGGACGTCTAGAAAGTTCCATTCCATGGAACGCTAGTGAGGAGCCTCGGAGTTAAGGGATTTTAAAAATCTCAATAAATATACACAACAATAAATTTTCTGATATGCTACACTTAACATCTTCAAGTTACACTGTGTTGAGGGAAGAGGCAATTGCCTGTCACTTAATGGCACAAAGTTCAAGGTCATCCTCAATTTTGATTTTGTTGGTTAGAAGCAACCAAATAATGTCCTATCGCCTTGCCATCTTCTGTCAACCCAAGACACAGTGTCTTAGCATTTCTCACAGGAGAGCTTTACATGAGAAAAGAAATAAGTCATTGCATAGAAAAACAAACAAACAAATGCATCCTGGCCAGCTTATTGAGTTCAGTGCCAGACTGTACTAAACATCTTTCATGCGTGGTTCCATTCAACCCTCAACAGGAACAGAAGCCACTGTTTCTATCCACGCCTTGCCATCAGGGGATTGAGAAGGGCAAAAGAACCCGGTCAATAACCAAGCTGACATTCCTTTTTCTTTCCCAGTTACCAGGATGATGTTCCATTTTTCTTTTACACCTTGGCAGCTGGGCCCAAACTCTCAGGACCATGTGTCTTTTATCTATTTAAAGCTCTGTGAAAGAGGGGAGGTTTTATTTTATTTTGGAGAAACAAATGGCCTATATCAACTTCCACCTGCCCTTGATTTTATGCAGTTTTATTATAATAAATTATGAAGCAAAGGATGAAAGTCCTCAATTCAGAGAATTTTAAATAGTCTTAAATCAAAGTTGTAACATACATCCATTGGTCCAGGAGAGAGGAAAAAGAAAAAACAGTAAATCTTTTGCACAGCAAAATTATCACAAGGGTATGTGGAGTCCTCCAGTCTTAAGGACTTTTCCCCCTTTGAGTGGGGACTACAAATCACAGGGTTATTGTGCAGTATAAGCAGCGAGTCCATCAATCTCATGTTCATCATTTGCTAGAGACTGCTTTGACTTTGTAATCATGTGCCCCTCTGTTCACACTATACCATCGGTGATGTGGGGGTCTCTGGAGAAAGCCGCAGACAGACTCAGGAAGCATGCTGATGGCTAAGTCTTAACAGGGCCTTGGATATGGTCGGCAATGGATGTGGAAGGGCAATTTGGGGAAGCATCTTCAACATAATAGTGGCACCCAAGAGAACGTTCACAATATAAACCAGCAATAAACTATAGATAGAAGTGAGTGCAAAACAGACACGTAGAAGGAATTCTCACAACCACTTCAAGTGCACAGATTTTCTCCTAAGGATATAATACTCGGATACCTGCTGGGAATATAAAAATGGAGCTAAATATGCACATGGTAGTTATTTAGGTTAAAATTCAGGAATTCTAAATGGGATAAACTTCAGTCCAGAGTCACCCAATTACTTGACCTCTTACTGAAAGCTGGTGGTGGTGAATGCATTCCAAGTTTGTCCAGAACTACTCATTCCTCCTCTACTTACTCTACACCAAGGCTTGGCTTTTTTTTTCCTAAAGCATTAGAGAGCAAATATTTTGAGCTTTGTGGGATATTCTGTCTCTGTAGCAAATACCAGACTCTGCCATTAAAGCATGGAGGAAACCCTGTACATGGTGATGGATTAATCTATGCTCCAGACAGTCAGCTAGATTTTGGCAGCAAATGCTAATGTGCCAACCTCTACTCTGGATTTTAAATCCAGCCTTGCTATTTATTGATTTTAAATTTTGATTTAATCTCTCTCAACTCAAAGTTCTTCTCCTCAATGAAGAATGCTGTTTTTTCCCAACAGTATTATCAGTTTTTCTCAGATAAAATTATTGAAAATTGCTTCCCATAGGATATAATTTGGAGAATATTACCCTTTAGATAATATAAAATCATGCAAATAATAGAATAATTATATTCCTGTATATATATATATATATATATATATATTGCAATGGTTAATCTTGATTAGCGGTTTGACTGGATTGAGAGATGCCAAGGGGAGAGTAAAGCACACTTCTGGGTGTGCCTGTGGGGCATTTACAGAGAGGACTGTCATGGGAGAGAAACTCTGAGGTGAGATACATGGTGGAAAAGACCCATCATGAGTATAGGCAGCAATGTGCACTAGCCTTTCAACACAGATACCTGTCAGCATCCACACCTTTGAATCCTTGATTAGGACAATGCCACTGGTCCCTTTGCTTGGAGATATCCAACATCCGAGACTGAGCAGCTACCAAGTTCTCTGTATCTCCAGTGTAGATGGCCATTGTTAGTCTACTCAGCCTCCAATTACATAAACCAACCCAATAAATCTTTTGATAATTACATGTGAGAGTTGTATTAGTTCACTTCTGTTCTTGTAGATATCCCTGATTAATATACATACATGATTTGTTGAAAATCTGTAATGTACTAGACACTATAGTAAGCATTTTATATACTGTCAAAACTGATTTCCATAATTATCCTTCAAAGCAGGTATTAAGTGGCTCAAAAACATTAGGAAGCTGGTGAAAGTTGCCTAGCTAAAAGTGGTTGAAATATAATCAGTTAGTTACTCATCAGAATCTTTATCTTCACTTACAACCCAAGATAATGTGGCAAGGAGAAAAAAAAGAACAGCAGCCTAAGATTCACAGAGGCTTAACGGCCCCCTA
Organism: Peromyscus aztecus; assembly: GCA_902168405.1. Classification (NCBI taxonomy): domain Eukaryota; kingdom Metazoa; phylum Chordata; class Mammalia; order Rodentia; family Cricetidae; genus Peromyscus; species Peromyscus aztecus. The sequence goes on along the minus strand of CABHPQ010143565.1, from coordinate 26,882 downwards.
ATGACTGTTCTACACAGAGATCAATGCATCCCTCAACCCACATCTAGGACACTTCTGTTTGCAGCAGACAGTAATTAACAGAGACCCACAATGGGTCACTTGCAGAGAATAAGAGACTGCAGAATTATCAACCCTAACGGGGACATATACAGCAGCACACATCTCCTCCCAAGTCTTAAGGATCAGTATGGAAGAGGGGCAGGAGAGAGTGTAAAAATCAGAGGCAGAGGCGACTATAAGGAAACATCTTCTGAACACAGAAGGGTGGTTGCCCAGATGAACTCACAGTGGTTGTGACAACATGCATAAGAATTTTACAAGTTCAAGTCAGACCAAATCCCAGCATGGAGGTAGGAGTTGGGCATACAATCCCATCCCCAACCATGGAGCAATTAACAGCTGTTAACTACAGGGAAGGGAGAAATTAATTTTCTCTAGGAGTGTAGCCCCTGGTAAGTCAACCACAGTCTAGTGGAAGACCACACATTCAAGAGTATTTGGGACAGCACAAACTGGTCTTGAAGGGTTTACAAAAAAAAAAAAAAAGGGACACAGAGTTGGTTGGGTGAATGGTTGGGAGTGGTTCTGGGAAGAGCTGGGGCATAGTGAATACAATCAAGATATTTTTGAAACTCAAAACTCTCAAAGAACTAATGATACATTTAAAACCAAAAATGACACCCTTCCAGCCCAACTCCACACCAAACAGCTCTCTGGGTTTGTGTTAGCCCTGTGACTGTGACTGAGGGGATTCTTCAGTCACTGGCTTCTACCCTCTTGCTACACTGAACCATCTTCCTTTGAGCTCACCTCTAGTCCTTCTGTATTCAAGACCCTCAACCACTTTTAATTTAATTTTTTGTTTTGTTTTGTTTTTTCGAGACAGGGTTTCTCAGTGTAGTTTTGGTGCCTGTCCTGGATCTCACTCTGTAGACCAGGCTGGCCTCAGACTCACAGAGATCCACCTGGCTCTGCTTCCCAAGTGCTGGGATTGAAGGTGTGCACCACCACTGCCCAGCTTCATTTCATTTTAAAATTTTCTGTTAATATGTAGGCTCTTGCTTTTCTATATGCACCATATATGCAGGTACTCATGGAGTCAGGAGAGGTTGTCAGATCCCCTGGAACAAGAGTGACAGTTGGATGTGAGCCGCTGTATGTATGTGCTGGGTACTGAACCTGGATCGTCCACAACAGAAACAAGTGCTCTTAACTCATGAACATTCTACTCGGCCTCCACTTTTCATTTCTTGGCCCACTTGTCCTTTCTAGGGTGACCCCTCTTATGACTCTTCTCTATGACATCCTCCAAGTTCCTTTTCCCCTTCTTACATCATAAGTCAAAACTCAAATGTCTAATCCATATGGGATGAATACCTAATAAGCACAGTTGTTCCTTCCCTAATAATTCTTTCACAGAATTATAGCAAGCATGTAATACTATCTTATCTACCATAGTATCACAGGTCTGTCCATCCTTGAAACTCCTGGAAATGTGACTTCTCTTTCACTTTCCCTGTTTTGATGGAAACGTAAACACAAGAAAGACAGCAGTACACCTAGGTCATAAATAGTCCTAGACATTTGATACGAAAACAACAGATTATGTTTCACAATAGATGGACCTAGAATCTACACACTAGAATCCCTGTCTAGAGAAGCTGGTCAACACCCTGCAGGTCTAACTCAGCACTCCTGTCTGCAGGGTTTGTTCCTCAGGTTGACATCTTTGAACTCAGAGCCAGAATAATAGAATAATCTTCTCAGTGAATCCTTATCCACTGTTGTACCCCTGGCCCCTCCTTGAGCTATGTTCTCTCTCCATTGCTATTCTTTAGTCCACCTCCTTAGCTACCTTCACCTACAAGAAAGCTTTCTTGGTAACTATTTTTACACGTTATATTATTCTCTGCATGATACCTAACTATCAAATCCTCTTGTCAGCCTCAGCTGGCTATAAGTTTCTCATGAGCAGCGACTGATTCCTTCCCAACCAGTACACAGACACTTGAGAATTCTGTCACAAATATATTCTAATTCCCTAGTATTTAGACTCAAAATTTCCTTAGAGGAAGCATGTTAAGATTTTTTTCAAATAGTTGTATGATTGTATACAGCTTCCATTCAACAGACTTCAACTAATTTTCTCCAGTTCCTAGAAAACCTCTACAGTGCCAGAACCTGGTTTGTCCCCAAGATGAAAGGCAAACATGGCTAAAAGCAAAATGGTCTCATGGTCAATCCAGTTAGAAAATTCTGGTCTAAGTGGCATTTAGCATTCCCTCTGCAGCTGTGCATTTCAGTGTTCTTCCATATTCAGACTTCCCAGGACACTCCAGAGGAAAGATGAGACCATCTTCCTGAGCATCATTGTTGAGCTCCCATGGAACTGGAACACAGTGTGATTGTGATAGATTTTCTTTAGGGTCTAAATGTTTGGCACATGGGGCCCTGTAGGATCTGTCCCTAGTCATATTTCCCTATCATTTCCTACTCAGCAAAGCTTCCATTCCAGAACTCAAGTTCCCAAACACATGCATACCCACTTCAGCAAATTTTCTGTTGGCACTGCCATGGCTTAAACATTATTCAATCTTCAACTTTAAAGAGCTATTCTATCCATCAGAAGTGATTTAAAAAACAAACAAACAAACAAAAAACTCATCAAAATCCACCCAGTGCTCTTTGATAGCTCTGCTCTGAGCAGCCTCCACATCCGTTGTCTCTGTCTCATCCAACCGTCGGTAAATCTGGAAATCCCATGCTGACTTGGCTTTTTCCTACTCCTCAGCCTGTGCCTGTCGCTACGCTTCAGACTGCATCCCATTTTTATAAGGCTCTTTCTTCACAGATGTTTGGTGGTGATAAATAAATAACGTAAAATAACATGGTACCTACAAACCACGTAACTACAGGTTCATAGTAGAGAGGGGTAGGGATGACTGCTGGGTAACTTAAGAGTTTGTATAGGACAAATTTCCCAGCAATTATGTGTGCCAAAAGGCTTTATGTCTCCCTAGTAGAGACAGGAGACATGAATCTTCAAATCACCACGAAGGAAGAAAAAGAACCTCCTGGAAGGAAAAGGAAAAGGAAGCATTCCCTGAGGTGGAAATTCATGTCATATCCCTTGCATTGTTGAGTTGGCAGAAACCATCAACTACCATACAAGATAGAACCCTACGACTCAACTCTCACATCAGTTCCAACAGCTCAGCGCCTGAGAGTGCCTTCTGGGGCTCAAAAAGGCCACATAATCAAGGGATGTCTGCAAGAGCTGTCAGACTCAGAAACTGTCTTTCTGCCCCCCCCCCCCCCAGGATTTGGGAGGCCTACAACCACTGATGAGATTGAGAAAGAGGACCGTGCCTGAAGAGAAACCATGGGAGGGAGTGATGGGGCCCAGATGAGAGGGGAGTCCAGGAGAGCCCCTACCCTAGAACAAACTGAAACTTTGAAACCAAACGCTGCAATCGAGCCTTGGCTATTGTTCTCACCACAACTCCATCCTGAAGAAAGACAGCTAACCCCAGAATGCTGCCCTTTACACCCAAACAAAGCAAAGGCAACAGAGTCTAGAAATCTATTTTGCTTAGCCGTTAGATTCCCTGGCCTATTAATCTCTCAGGGAGGAGAAAAGGAATTTGGACATGAGAAATATCTACTTATTTGGAAATAAATATGCATGAAAATGCTAAACCAAAGTATAAAACCAGTATTTATGCCCATTTACATGAATTTTAAAGCAATATGAATCAAGAGGCTGTAACATCATCATCCCAGCTTTCTATAACGGGACAGGGAAATAATGTAACATCTGCATTCAAATTTATTCCATGTGTGAATAGAAGCATGCTCTATGGATGAATTTCTTCGTGAAATAATTGACTTTTTCTTATAAACCCAATAAAAAACAATTTCATATCATCAAAATTAAGAGATCAATCTAACGCACAACAAAGTAAAACATTCTAATCCATGTATGTAAATGAGGTAAACACAACACATTCAACATCTGCTAACTTCAAACTATATAATATTCATTTCATAAGGTTTGAAACAGAGGCCTGAGTGTGATGAGGGAGGATATAGCTGCCGAGAGAACTCTGTGTGACATTTTTCATCTCATATTTACACACAGCTCTATGTGTAAATAAACAGCTAGTTTAATATCTGTGCCAAATGAAAAAAAAATATATTGCACCACTTGGAGCTTTGACGCACATGGTTTATACATACAGTTTAATTTAGAAAAAGAAAATGATAGAGAGCCTCGCTATTATCAAAGTTATACCTAGAGAAATGAGGAATTATCACCTTGGCCACCTTTCTAAGTGAGAGTCCGTCTAGAGCCGCATCTATTTTATATCTGCAGAAATCACACCATCACCCATGCAAATGGCTGCAGCTCAGAAGAGGCGTATTATCCCTAATTAACACAAAGAAAGACTCGCTTCTCCAAGTCTGGGGGTTCTTTCGTGATTTCTGTCACAACTGATCTTTATTTAATTGCTCCGTTTTAAGGATTATTTATCTTGTTTTCCCTCTCTGATTACCTCCTTCTAGTGCCTTAGAAACTGGAGCCACCATTAGCAACATCACTAATTTCCCCTACAGATCATCGGAGCATCCAAGTAGAAACATTGTATCAGTTTTATTTTTTTCACAAAATTGAAATGGTTTTAGATGGCTAATTTTCATCATCTTTAATGCAAGCCTCAAAGGTAGCTGTTCTTTTAAAAAATAAGTAATTGCTTACAACTGATTATTTAACCAAATTATTTCAAAGAGAAGTAATGCTAAAATGGAGTTGGTTATAATCATTAAAGCCTTTTGTTCCATCAAAAATAGACTCTTTAGGTAAAGGCCACTAAACTTCACAGGGCATACAACAAATCATATTTCAATTTATTGAGCACAAATTTCCCCCTGTGTTTATTATTTGTCATTTGGATATATAAATAGAGAATTAGATTCAGAATAAATTAAGCATAGTGATAATTTGTGGCAGGCCTGATAAATCACGTCTTCACGCACTGCGATTACTTGAAATGAGAGGGCCATCCACACATAAGGCTGATAAATTGTTCCAAGTCCAGGAAGGGTTTGATCTGCACACCAGCTCTTTGCCTTTCATGCAGGCAAAAAACACATTAAGTTGAAAGCCTTTACCTAATATTTCAAATGCAATTTAAAATACGGCCGGTGATAGACAACGTTTGGTTATTAGGATTAAGCACAGCAAAACAATAAATATCATTTAAAAGACAGAACTAAAAGCTAAAGGCATATGACACAGCTCGGTCACAGGGAGGAAACAGCCTGGCTGGAGCAGAGAAAATCACATGGTACCAAAGATTACACTGGACTAGAAAGTTATAGGACATGCACATAGTGGATGACTGAGAGCCCACTGTTCATCTGTTGGAGTAGGGAGTCACAATGAATCTTGCAATGGGAGGTCCTTAAATCATTCCAAAGGGGGACTGTGTGACCCTAGGCTTTTCTTTGACTTTCATTTTGGTGTCTCTTCTACACACATACACATGCACCAGCTTATGCTGCCATCCATCCAAGACCCAAACCAGTAGATCTTCGTTTGACCTTGGGGTTTGAACTTAATGGTAAGCTAAGGCAAACAAACAAACAAAAACTTATTTTCTTTATAAACAGTCTCGGTCAAATATTTCATTATAGTGGCAAAAGTCCTGCCTAATATACCCACTCACAGTTTGTGTCCCTTATAATCAGCTGGTCTCAGAGGCCATTATTAGTTACGTTTGGTGGCATGAAGCCATACTGATAAACTGCTGCAGAGCAAAAACACACATTGCATTTCACATTCTGCATGGAAGGAATATGTTTAATACCCTGTCAGGTTCTGATACTAAAAGCAGGTTGTGTGGTACTGCCTGGCTTCAAGGAGACAGACATTGGTGCTTAGAAGTACCGTCTTGTACATTCTATCTTGGCTATTAGACTAATTGATATGTAGGAATAATTTTAGACCATGTTAAACAAGTAGGAAGACTGAATGTCCAAGCCACCCTAGGCTACATGGTGAGACCAATTTGAAAAAAAAAGTAAATAAATTTAACTGGATTTGGGACTAATGAAAGATGCTTCCTGAAAGAGATCTGCTCCCCTTACCAGCTTCCATTGTGAACACAATGTGGACTTTATCCATGTAGACAAGAAATATTTTGGTCAAGATCTCATGTAAAATCAGCTGGCAGCTAAGAAAGTCTAGGACCACAGTGAAAAAACTTTGGGTTTCCATTGTAACCAGCAAAAAGTAATCTGTATTTTTTGTAGGCCTCCAACTGAAAGGGTCCTTGATCTAAGCAATAAAGCTTCAACAGTTAGAGCAGAATTTGCTGTGTTTGCCTGAACTCTTTGTTCTTGAACTCTTTATCATGTGGAAGAGAATAGGAAAAAAAAACCCAGACATGTGTACATCAGAGAAGGTGATGAGCTTTCTGTGCAGGCAGAGTGTGGGGCAGAAGTAGATTCTGAGCTTGTAGACTGTAAGCATGTTGACTACAGAAGCCCTCATACAGTCTCGTTTGTCTGTCCACACAACCCAAGTATACACTGTTACTGCTCAGCTCTGAACCCAAATTAAGTCCAACAAAAACATCCAAGCCACTCTTATTCTTGTTTGTCTCTAAGAATTCAGTTTCAAATGCCACTGTAATCCTTTCGCAGATTATGCCCACCTACGGTAAACATTTTTTTACAGCATACACTAACAAAGAAAAATCCATTTAATAACACTGCACTTTCACCAGCAGGATATAGTTCCAAGAACTTCTTTATTATTTGATTTTGGTGTTTTTACATTAAATCTTGAACTCTCCTAATTAATTGTGAATATGAAAATATCACTATGTTAATAATTCCATGTAAATAGCAAGTACTTGGGAGTGGGTGACAGCTTTCACATTAAGTGGGTATTCATAATCACTTATTTACTGCCCCCTTATACCACAACAGACATAATGTCTACTTCATTTCCTAGTCTATAATTGTGCAATAAATTTTATTCATCAATTACTATGTACTAATGGGCTGTGTAATATCCTTTTAGGATTTTATCATAGGTATTTTATTAAAATGAATAGATTCAATTACAGAAAAAAATTAGCCTTTGTCTGCTGCTGTTTATTTTAATTGTAAATAGTTAAAGAGTTTATATTTTGTATTCTTTGATTTGAACCTAAGTTATATATATAACCTAATTTCTGCTGGTAGCCTTTTTATGTATAACTTTTGCATTATTATAAGCCATATGTGAATTTCTGATGGTATTCTTTACACATTCTATTATTAGTATATTAATCAGCAGCTGCCAACTTTACAGTTTTTAATTAGAGAAAAGTAGTTTCATTCATTCATTCCATATACACTTATTACTTGTCTCCTATGTACCAGACACTATCAGTCATCAGTAGATACTTCAATGGTACTTGGAAGTAATATATGTGTGTGTGTATATATATATATATATATATATATATATATATTTGTGTGTGTGTGTTTGTACACACACATATGCATTTGAGTAAATTTTGAAATTTTAATAAGTTGATGGCCATTCTGGGATACTATTTCTGAAGCCACCCAAGAAAGATGAGGAAACAAGCCATATAGATACCCTGTGAACTTCAAGGACATAACTGAGATGGTGATGAGGAAGATGTGTATGTACTATTCCAAGATTAACCAAAAGAGATTGACCAGAAGTACAGTAATTAAAGGTGAGAGAAATAGATTGAGGCAGAAATTAAAGGAGGAAATTGTACAGGATTGATATGCTTCTCTAAGGTCTTGTGTGTGGCGGGGGGGGGGGGGGGTGGGGGGAAGGGGGCGGGGCGGAGAAAAAGACTTGATATACTTAAATTCTTCCTGACTATAATGGAAGTCTATTATTATGTTTGGCAGATGCTCTTTGTGTGGTAATTCAGCAATACAGGCTATCTTTGCTTGTGGCTCTCCTAGTCTCCTAGTCCAACATTCACCTGACAGTCACTGACAAAGGGGAAGTCAACTAGGAGGTCCACAGACAGCTATTATTAACACTCACATCCCATGGCCACAGACTAGTCAGAAGCCCCAGGAAAAACCAGATTTCATTGTGTATTGCTTTTGTCTGTTGCTGAGGGCAAATGTAGACACAGTAAGGCCAACAGGAAAATATTCCTATTGGTTAGGGGAGGAAATGATGATGTCTAAACTATGGTAGCACGAGTCAGATTCTAGCTCTGTTTTAAACGTAGGAGCAGGAAGATTTGCTGATTAATGGAATGAAGAGAATGGAATTAGAGAGAAAGTTGGAGAAGCACTTTGCTACCGCATATAAAAGGCTTTGGAAGTAAGGCATTAAAGAGGAACACCACAAGTTTGGTTCTGGAACACCAAACTAAAACTTCCATGAGACAGATACATTTGAAATGTAGACAGCTGGGTATATGAGTTTGGAGAAGAGAAGAGAGAGAGAGGTTTAGGCATTATCAACAGAGGCACAGCATTGTATGAGGAAGGAAAAAGGCCCAAGGCCTGAGTCAGACAGGCAACTAAGGACTTAGGAAGAAGTGGCTATGATTTAGGAGAGAACCCACCAGTGTGTAGTGTTTCAAAATCTCAGAGCAAATGGAGTTTTAAACTCACCTTTAAGAAGAGAGTGGTCAGTTTTGTGGTCCTCTCAATGGGTCAAGTTAAACAAAGACAGATTATAGGTCATGGGATTCAGCAACATGGAGGTCATAGCCAACACTGACAGGGGATTGCTTCATGAATTGGTGGAGATGAAAGCCCGCTGGAGTTCTTGGAGAACAGAAAATTGAGGTCAGAGATGGAGTGGGCCATGGAAGAAGTTTAGCATGCCTATATACAAATAGAGTAATTCAATCAAACAAGAATAGGGAAGGGTACAAAGGAGAGGGAAAGAAAACGTTGGTATCTTGAATATGTGAGGAGAAATGGGAGTTGATACATCCGGGATGGGAATCCTCCCTGGATTTCAGCCACTGAAATGGTGAGAAGTGAAAGTGCAGCAAGTAGCTGAGAAGGTTTAGGGGCAGCGATCTGTAGGACAACCTGCTGAGGGCCTCTGACTTCCCAGCGCAAGAGCACCCAAGATCATTAGCTGACATGAGAGCGGAGGAAGACCAGGGAGAGAGCAGTGAACTTGTCGCCTAGATTACCAGAGAGTGACGAGATAGGACGTAGATTTCGGTAGGCAGACTGCTCTGAGAGACACAACTGGTTGGCAGTCGTGAACTGCAGTCAGGGCAGAGGGTTTGGGACGGTTTCACACATTTATATAACTTTTTGTCATCTTCACCACCATTCCCCTCCTCATTCTCCTCCCTCTCACATTGGAATCCTCCTCAATAAGCCCCTTCCTACTGTCACGCGTTCCTTTAGTGTGTGGTCCACTGAGTTGGGTTAATTTATTGTCCGGTCATGAGTGGAAAGTAATTTACCATAGCAAGGGAAGCTTATGAGTGTCTACAACACTGACGGAAGGGACACACATAGCCCCAACAACCTTCTACTTCCAACAGTCCCTCAGGGAGGACTGGACGGCATAGACCACTCGCCCACCCATGACGAAACTTTGCTGTAGCTAATCTAGATTAGACTTTTGAGTGCTCTTGTCCCACTCTAGCTATCCTCAACTAGGCAGATAAATGAGGCTAAGTGCTGAGAATTCTCCTTTTCATCCATGGTCTTAACATTAATATTCTCAAATATTAAACATTTTAAGAATACTGATTTCTGCCGGGCAGAGTGGTGGCGCACGCCTTTAATCCCAGCACTTGGGAGGCAGAGGCAGGCGGATCTCTGTGGGTTCAAGGCCAGCCTGGTCTACAAATCAAGTTCCAGGAAAGGCGCAAAGCTACACAGAGAAACCCTATCTTGAAAAAACAAACAAACAAACAAACAAACAAATATGGGTCTCTTTCCATTTGTGCTCCTGAAACTGGTGAATCATTATAGATAAGCACCCAGAATCCACTCACTCACACACTTTTGGCTCTATACTCCTTCGGTTCCTTTGGTGACAGATTATTACATGTCACTCCTTAGCACCCATTCTCTCTGCCAGAACTCCTTATCTTTCCAGAACTTGCCCATGAAGGATGTGGTTCCAGTTCCCCTCTGCAAGCTCATAGTCCCACAGTCCAATTCTTCACATCTCCCTGTCCTCCATGGCTTGGGGCTAGAAGTCAGTCTGCAGCCCTCAGCCCATTCTTACCCATAGTCCTGAAGACAGACTTGAGCGGAGCCCTTCCACAGAGGCTGGCCCTAAGAATGAACTGAACACCTCCAGAGCCCCTTCTTAACACTCAGAGTCCCATCTGTCTTTCTACTTCATCCACCCAAGGACCCAATTCACAGACAGTCTGGATGGTGAGTGACATGGGGTGACAGATTGCAGTATAGAGTCTGCTCCTTACCTCAAATTGGACCAATTCTTTCACAGTCCAGATGGTTGACGCTGTTGCTAAAAGCTGGTTAATATGTCGAACTTAACCCCCACAAGTAATTTGCTTTTGGGGAAGTCTGAGAAACTGGTATTGAAACAAATGGAAGGTCAGTTTATTTAGTCGAAAAGGGAAAGTCTCCATAGAAACATTTGGACAGGTTTCAGTTCAAGTAGAAAAGCATTTCACTAACTCCATTTGAACAGTCTCTGTTGAATAAGCATGAAAAATGTTTTTCATTAGTCCTTCCATACTACACCTGACAAGCAGGGGCAAAACAGGAATTTTTTCTGTAGCTAACAAATATTCGGTAGTGAAATGGAGCAGCAGGGGAGAGGCACAAGGAACGGTAATTTTGCAAAATGAAAAGACTCGGGCCCAAACAGCTCATTTATTCCCAAGAAGGAGCAAGAATATGCTAACAAGTGATAAAAATAAATATGAAATTTCTAACTGGAGATTATGATTAAAAACAATTTATAATCACTCTGAAAATGAGGAGAGGTGCTTCGCTTTTGTTATTTGCCTCCATCTGATTTATTTCCTCACACCCCACTCTTTCAACAGGGGACCCCCCCAACAGTCTTGTTATAGGTAGAATTGTTTGTCTCACACCTGGGCTTATGCATGCTATGATACAAATAGCTTATTTCACAACCTACTTTTATTTCTGGGTCTAGGACTTCACATTAACATGATTTTCCCCTTATTTTTTTAATACTCTGAGAATCATTGTACATGTGGAATATCTAGTTTTGAAATGTAAATGCCTTTGACATTTTACTTTAATTCCAATTTGGAAGGTAATTTAAGGGTTTAATTAACAATAAAGATGAATCAACCTATTAAAATGAATACATAAACAGGGAGTAGCAATTTACAAAAATGAGAGAAAATTTTTCTAATGCATTCTCTGTAGATTCTTGCTGGAGTGGGAGAGACTACACATCCAGGTACTTCCTCAAACAATTAAGATTAGGAACGACAAGATCTGAAGACTGTCTTACTTAAATAGCATCTGAGGCCAGCTAATGGCTGTGAGTACCATTTATAATAAATAGAGTGGGAGAAAGCAGTGGCATGTTTTGAAGAAAGAGCCAGTAAAGCAAATAAGCAATTAATTAAAGTCGAAGAGAAATACCTGCTTCAGGTCACTCAAGCAAAAACAAGTAACTCATTAAGGTGGAAACAGAATTTTTAATGGACACTAACTATGGGCTCCAAAAGTGTGCCAAGCGCTTGCCATGTTGCCTCATTTTTTCTTTTTTTTTTTTTTTGTCGGACTGCTGTATGATAGTTTGATTATTATTCTTTTTCTTTTGGGTGACGAAACCTAAGCTAACTTTCACATCATCATTCAGCTGGCAAGTGACAATGGACAGGATTCACACTCAAGTCATTCTGATTCCAGACTTAATTTATACTGAGGTAATTTCTTACAAGTCTGTAAAATTGTCGGGAGTCCGGTCGAAAAGAGGGAAGAGGGATTATAGGAGCAAGGCAGGGTCAAGACCATGACTGGGAAATGCACAGAGACAGATGACCCAACCTGTGGGAGCTTACGGACACTAGATCAACAGCTAGGGAGCCTGCACTGGACCACCTAGGACCTCTGCATATGGGTGACAGTTTTGTAGCCTGGTCTGTTTGTGGAGCCGCTGGCAGTGGGACCAGGATCTATCCCTGGTGCATGAGCTGGCTTTTTGAAGCCCATTCTATATGGCTGGACACCTTGCTCGGCCTTGATGAGGAAGTGGGGGGTGGGGCTTGGTCCTGCCTTGTTGACTCCCCATGGGAGGCCTTGCCCTTTCTGAGGAGTGGATGGGGGTGGGTTGGGGAAGGTGGGGAGAGGAGTGGGAAGAGGGGAGGGAAGGGGAACTGTGGTTGGTATGTAAAATGAATAAAAATAAATGAATTAATAAAAAAAAAGGTCGGCAGAGCAGTGGTGGCACACGCCTTTAATCCCAGCACTCGGGAGGCAGAGGCAGGAGGATCTCTGTGAGTTCGAGGCCAGCCTGGTCTACAGAGCAAGATCCAGGAGAGGTGCCAAAGCTACACAGAGAAACCCTGTCTCAAAAAATAAATAAATAAATGAATGAATGAATGAATAAATAAATAAATAAATATTCTTTTAAAAGTCTGTAAAAGTTTAAATTCATACATTCTTAAGACATGTAGAATAGGGCCTGATGAGTTGGCTCAGTGGTTAAGAGCACTTGTTGTTCTTGCAAAGGACCCAGGTTCAATTCCCAGCACCCACATGGAGGTTCACCATTTCCTCAGACCCCAAACATGCATGTGATACATAGACATGCATGCAGGCAAAACATTCATACACACCACATAAATCTAAAACAAAAAAATATGTACTTTAAAAACTGTGTAGAGTAGCAATATAGACTTCTAAAGTTTTGTAGGATATCTCAATACACAGGAGAAAGGATTCTTCTGAATGTACTGGGAATGAGAAAAGCTCTGATGACGGAATTGTATCCTATTAAAGCCAGGTAGAAATTGTCATCTGCGGCTGGAGAGACAGCTCAAAGGTTAAGAGTACTGACTGCTCTTCCAGGGGTCCTGAGTTCAGTTCCCAGCAACCACATGGTGGTTCAAAACCATCTATAATGAGATCTGGTGCCCACTTCTGGCAGACAGGGATACATGCAGACAGAACGTAGTATACATAATAAAAAAATGAACCAAAAAAAAAAGAAAAGAAAGAAATTGTCATCTGATGTCAATGTTCACTCACATGAGAGATTCAAAATACCTTTGTATTTCTCCCTGTGGATTTTGTGCTATGTCAATGATAACCTTTCAAATGAATCCCAAGTTTGCATGGTTGTGTTTTTCCTTATAAATGCCGGAAATATAAATGTATTTTAAAAGAAATTTGGGACATAAAGTCATCAATAAGCTATAAAGTTTTCAGATGCTTCTGACACATTATACATTGCTTTCAGATATTTTCATTATTTTCACCATAATCCCTTTGTTGGGCAAACAGACACTAATATGTTCGTTTAACACAGAGCTTAAAAAACTCAAGTAGGCTAAGATGCCTGTCCCCAGGGTTACATGGCTTTTAAATACTATGGATTTAAATGTTATTGGATCCAGCAGAGGCTTTTAGACTGTGCCGAGATTTAACACAAATAGAATGTTTATTGTTTTGAGCCATCATAGACAATTATTTTACAAAACAGGAAACTCTCACATAGGAAGCCCCAAAGCACATCCGCACTAAACAGTACAGGCATCTAGGTGTCCATCAGAAGTAGATGATAAAACACCATGGCTGAGGACACCACACACATGGCTGAATGCATGGTGTAGAGAAATCAAGTGGGAACTGAGCGGGGAATTTTCTCCCTGCTAGCTGGTTTTTCTTTCTCTTTTTTTCTTTCTTTCTTTGTGTATGTTTCTTAATTATTTATTTTATGTTGGATGTTATAGCATAATTACATTACTGTAGTCGTATTACTGGGTTCTGGTAGAGGCAAATTGTCTCAGCTGTTAATGTTCATGTTTTTGTGTTGGTTTCTAGGCATCTGACTTAGGATGACTAAGGTTATTCTAGGTGTTGTTGTCTGGTCTTGTGTTTGTTGGGTGACTATTCCTTTCCTTGGTTTCTGTTGCCCTCTCTGGATCTTAGGAAAGTGTTGTGGCTCTGTTCCCTAGTAGAGAGTGCTTCTGCATGTCAATGGGTTGCAGAAAGGAAAAGAGATGGACTAGGAGAAAAGGCTAAGAGAGGCTATAGAAAGAGCTAAGGGGATCTTGTCCACACTATGAGATAGGATCCTCAGGGAGGTGTGACGAGGGGTTTGTGGAGGTAGGTTGCAGTAAGACATGTCTGGAGATAGAGGATGGAAAGGCTGGGGGACTCTGGGTCTCTACCAACAGTTGGAGTCTCCAGTAAACGGAGATGAAGTGGGAGGAGGGACACCTGTAAGGAGGTTGTTACAGAGCCAAAAGTAAGAATGGAAAGATTATAATGGAGGACAGAAAGGATAGTGAAAATCACTTACCTGAGTCCAGCTAAGTGTGGGCACATTAGGGTACCAATTAGACAGTGTTTCTACATATCAGCAACTGACAAAAAGGAATAGGAATGTGCTAGGAGGGAGAGCTGAGAGGGTCTACCAGGGAATGGGAACAATTTCTTTTATGAGTTGCTTGTTCATGGTGTCTTATCTCAGAAATCAAAAATTAAATAATGCAGAAGTCAGTCGGTATTGGGACTATTGCTGTGACAGGCCCAACCATGCTGGGGTTTTGTTGTTGTTTATTTATTTATTGAAGATAAACATTGAGACTTCGTGCTGGGAAAGTGTTTGGATGCTGTAACAGGGCTTAATGAGACATCCTCATAGGACCACAGAAGACAATAGCACCTAGAGCAATGTGGACTATGAAGGCCCAGCTCAAGAAGTCTCAAAGGGGAACGGTATTCACTACCTTCGGCCTATGTGCTAAGACTATGTCTGAGGCAAAGTTGAAAAATATGAACTAATTTCAAGACAGCCTCACATCGATTCTCCCGTGTCATCATTAGCAACCACTTTTATGCAGATCTGAAATGTAAAAAGAACAAATGACTGTTTAACTTGTTTACATGAAGCCTTAGTCCTTGGGTTATTTCGGTAGGTAAGACTTTTAGATTTATAGTCACCTATGCTTGTCATCTCTATAGTTATGTTAGTTAGGTTATCCAGATTTACAGATATATAGGTCAGATGAACAGGTAATCTTCAAACACTTCATAGACCTAGAAAATATGATATTTAAATAACTTAGAATTCTGTTGACGTGAGACACAATTGCTCCTGACAGCACCAATTTGTTTGTGATGCTACACACCCTTTAAATAGGGGTTAAAAAAAAAAGAGGCACTGGTGTACCTCTTTGCAAGCAAGACTGGTAAATCTGACAGCTTGCCTTTTAAATAACATCCAGGTCACTTATTTAAAATTGTACTCTGTAGTTGCATCAATCATGCCTTTTGTAAAAACCTGTATTCAAGTTCCATCTCAGAGTCGTATACTTCACACTAATCTTACATTAGCTTCAATAGCAACCCCTTGCCACAAAGAAAGAAAGGAAAAAAGGAAGGAAGGAAGGAAGGAAGGAAGGAAGGAAGGAAGGAAGGAAGGAAGGAAGGAAGGAAGCAAGCAAGCTAGCTCTGGGTGAACACTCTACCATGTAGTTATATTCTCAGCCCTAGAAAATCCCAAAAGAATGTTGGGCTTCTAAGACATTTCCATTTGAAAGTTTGTCTTCTTGGCACAAAATGGCCTCCTGAACAAAGAACTGCCCTTGCCTCAACTGCTGACAGTACAAATGCTGTCCTTCCTGGACAAGCAAGACACAAAAAAAAAAAAAAAAATGACTTCTGAACTCTGCCAAGACAGGATAAGATGGTTTTTCAGAATTCCTGCTTCTAAAAATGGTCTGTCAGATACTCTAGGCCTACAGCCAATTTAAATACACCAACAATGCTAAAAAACATTAGGTGACTGTCCAAGGTGCCAGCTGTCTCTGTCTGCTCTTACAAGATTCCGGAAAGTTGCTTACATCCATCTTCCATTTCTGAGGTACCATTATATTCCTTCTCAGGTCTTTGATGGGATTAAAGACTAACAGTTATAGTTACAACTTAGTGTGTATATATATATTATCTTAAATAAAACATATTAAATATAAGATTCAGGTTCTTTAGGATAAAACACCTTTTGAAATGATCACAAAGAACATACCATTTACCTATGCTCTAGACTTCTCTGGATTTTAGTATGTGTTTCTTACTTGATATTGTTCACATTGATTGTAGTTCCAACTTATCTAGGTAATTATCCCTCATTATTCCTGGACAATATTTGATAACCATTCCTTTGTATATAATCTTGTATTAAGTTAGAACCTTCTTATTTAGACAAAAGGGGGAGATGTAGTGGGTAGCCATTCCAGCTTTGATCTGGAAGTTCCAACCCCCATTGAGGCTTCAGTAACTGTCACGCCTACAAGGCGGGGCCAAGAGAGGGCCCTGAAGACCCGAGATCCAGATGTGCTGCCCTCTCTCTGTTCCTGAACCCTGGACGGTGGAGGTTGACTGAGCAGAGTTCTCCAGAGAACACCGCCGGACTGCGACACACCTTCCCCAGACCCTGCGACCTACCTATCCCTTCATTTGTAAGTTATGCCACTAATAAACCTCCCTTTTAACTATGTGGAGTGGCCTTAATTTCACCAATACATGAGGATTCGTTTTATTGCTATGCCCATTACCAGAATAATAGCAGTAGGGTTTCCCATGGGGACCATGACCTATCTAACCTCAGAATCTTGATTTCATTAACAGTGTGAGGTATGAATTCCACCTCATGAAGTGAGCCTTAAAACCAGTCAAAAATGGTTGGTTGCTCAATGACATTTATGCCACTAATGCACCAGTCAGCCTACCTTGTCAGGCCAGTCATTATTATCAGTTTCGGGGGGTTCACAACTGGGTGATAGTGACGATTACTTTTCTCCTCTGGTAATGTGCATAGCACCTTCAGCACTATGAATGCTAGCCAGTAGGAGTAAAACTTCCGGTTGAACACCACTTACATTTCTTCATGTCTTATGATGCAAGTACGTGGTATCTTCAGCAATAGGGCCTTACCATCGAATTCTAGAGGATAATCAATAGCATCAGCCCTAGTCTGTAGTGTTTAGGGGCATCTATGAGACACCATTGACTCAGAACTCACAAAGAGATAACCCACTCTTGGTACTAGAGTTTTTATTTGCTATCATGTGGGATCTAGTTGGGGTATTGCCTCCCCCCATTATACAACAATTCCATTTAAACTCTTTTTATATGTGTATATATTTTAGGATTCTTCTATAGTAGTAAGCATCTACATGGCTTTTTCAAAATGTCTTAGTTTTGCAATTTGGGTTATGGCAACACACCACCAGCAACTTGTCCTCTTATTTTTTATTGGCCTGGTGTATAAGGGGCATGGAACTAAACAGAGGCAGCAGGAAAAGCAGGGTTCCCATTTCAACACTCAAGAATAAATAGGCATCAAGGCTGGTCAATAATTTCCAGAGTGTAATGTTATATGTTTGTATTAGAACCAGAGTTATATAGACATTGAAGTTATATTTGAGTATCAGATGTTGAATTTCTCCCAAAAGGAGCTTTGCATATCTTTTAAGCATTTGAGATGAAGGAAGACATGACTTAACATAGCAGAAGAATTACTGATGTTCCAAAAGCAAAACCAGTTAACATGGCCATGTGAAATCTCTGCTCTCTTTTATTCAGATTACTTGCACAATATGTGATATACAATTTATTATGTGTGAACTATCTATGCAAGAGAAGAAAAAATCATTTAAAAGTAGTTAGTAAGAGTAAGAGACAACACAGCCCCAAGCCTGTGTTCTACATTAAGAGTAACAGAGGGTAAATTATCATGTTTTAAGATTTAAAAATATCCTTGCCTGCTGGGCAGTGGTGGTGAATGTCTTTAATCCCAGCACTCAAGAGGCAAAGGCAGGCAGATCTCTGTGAGTCAATTCCTAGACAGCTAGGGCTACACAGAGAAACCCTGTCTTGAAAAAAACAAAGAATAAACAAACAAAAAAGTAATTCTGTTGAATAAAACCATGAAATTGTAAGTACAGTCATGGAAACCAGAGATATGAATGTCAGAAATATACACCAAACCACTTTAATTTTGCCTCAAAACATCTTTTCTTTCCCCCCATGCATCCTATGTATGTGTCAATGCTTGCTATTTAGTATTTCTAAGTTTACCTAGAACCTGAAAATGCCAAAAATAGCTATTCTAGTCTTGAATAATGCCAGTCACACACTCCTCCCCTAGCATTGACTGCTGAGTGTCTTTAGATGCTGTATAGTGATGCCAGCTGGCTCAGCAACTATCCAGGGACTTAGCTGATGTACCAACACTATCTCTGGTCAACTCTCCCTTCTTCCAATCTCTGATATAAATTCCCCGACTTTTGCCACTCTGTTAACACTCTACACATCTCCTTCACTTTCAGCAAAGGATGCTCTACCTCCTATATAATCAAGGAAAAGAATCGCTTCCCGCATATGAACTCTCTCAATTTCCTCCCTCCATTGTCAGCAACTTGTCTGCACATGGCCCACCCCTCATACCTCCCTTGTCCCCTGGGGTTCTCTCCCCATCTCGACCTTTGCAATCTCACTCACTCACACAACGTAGCAGCACATAGATCTCATTACATGTTCCCCTACACTGTCATGTGACGGTGGGGTGTTCTCAATGAATGCTTTACATTGAATACTTTTATATTAAGTTTCCTCTGCTTTTACAGAAGTGGAGGGGATCTATACATTATTGAGTAATTGTCTGAAGTGAGCGTTTCCTTTCTTTGCTTAGCACTGAAATTCATAATCCTTTCATTGGATGGCTTGTAATACTCTGTTAGACGCTTCGATTTAGTCCAGTGATACACTTGCTTTAGCTGTTTTACTTGGAAGCTTGCTTATGCTCTGAAATGAACTTGCATTTTTTCTGCTTCTCCCAATGACAAGCCAAATGGAAGATCTCTGCCAATAGGTCTCTTAAACGATATCCTACAGTTGTTAAACCACTCTCCAGAGACAGTCTCCCTATACTGAGGCAGGACCCGTATCAAGTAGGCAGGGCTCTCTGAAGGCCACACTAGCCAGCTGTCACCAAATGTTTCCAGGTGGATGTCTCAGCTAACTGACAGTTCCGGTGGAGAGCTGGAATCCAGATAGGGTGACTCACGGCAAAAGCAATTTACCTTTTCTCTGAGCAATGGACAGACAAAACACCACATGCAGTGGGTTGCATGCGTTTATTCATAAAAAGGAGCATTTTTATGAAAATTGTCAAAATCATTTTTCTCTAGACACGTTGGTGGAAATCTTTGGCAGGCACACATACTAATAATTTCCATATTAATTCGGTATTCAGTAGTTTCATTTTATCCCCCAACTCTTTATACTGCTCAGGTGGCACTATTGTTCTTCTGTTTATATGTCATCTCTTCAGGCCATTTTCCAAGGACAAGGCCATCTCTGTTCTGACTGACGTTTTCCCCGTGTGTTACCCCAACACTGCAGGAAAAGGCCCATTAACGCCTGACCACGATTGGGTGGCTTCTTGCAAGGCTGAACCACACAGACTCGGAACAGTTGAGAAGAAACACCATAGGCACAAGGAAAGGGAAGGCAAGTTTTCAACGCTGAGAATTTTTATTTTTTTGAATTTTTATTTTTTATTATTTTTTTTAATTTTAGCCAAATCTGTTTTATCGAAGAGGAGAAGGAGAGACTTCTCAATTTCACAAATATAGTTAAAATGCTCCTAAATTTTAGTTTCTTCATGTATTTCAAAATAAATCTTGGAAAAAATATTTTTAAAGCCCTTGGTTAATGGTGATAATCTGGCTGCCAAGTCTTATTTAAAAAAAACGAGAGAGAGAGAGAGAGAGAGAGAGAGAGAGAGAGAGAGAGAGAGAGAGAGAGAGAGAGA
>CABHPQ010143564.1:0-39331 GCA_902168405.1 Peromyscus aztecus | reverse complement strand
CAAGAAAATGTTTAGTATGGAGGCATTACTTATTGGTAAGGAAGTTTACTTTCATAAAAGAATACATATTCTGTTATATTTTATTGGTTTTGTTGTTGAAAGACAATTTTTGCAATTGTGCACAAATGGAGGTCAGGGCAACTGTTGGAAGTCCATTCCTTACTTCCATTATGTGGGTTCCAGGATTCCAGCACCTTTACCAGCTGAGTCACCTCTTTTGCTCAAGAACACATATTCTGAGTTGAATGAGTCTAATAATATTACATCAACAATTTTTACAAAATTACAGTGAAAACCCATGAATTCAAATCCCCCCACGCCCACTGCAGAATTCTAACAGAATTCCCTCAACTATAAGATTTAAATCACTAAAGACAGAGGATGTTGTTCAAATCTTAAACGGTCTTATTAACAGAAAACCCTGAGCCAGATATCAGGGTGAAAGCTGAAAGATCAGAGAAGCAGAATAGCCAGCCACTACTACTTGCCTCTACAAAATCCTCACCCTAAAAAGAGTTAATTCCTCTTTCCTCTCTGCCCTGCCATAGTACTTCCTGGGATTAAAGGCATGTATGCTTCCCAAGCAAAGGCATGAGATCTCAAGTGCTGGGATTAAAGGTGTGTGCCACCACTGTCTGGCTCTGTTTCTCTCCTATACTGGATCAATCTCATGTAGCCCAGTGTGGCCTTGAACTCACAGAGATCCAGATGGATCTCTGCCTCCTGAGTGATAGGATTAAAGGTGTGTGCCACCACTGCCTGACTTCTATATCTAATCTAGAGACTAGCTCTGTCCTCTGATCCTCAGGCAAGTTTATTAGGGTACACAATATATCACCACAGAGGATTTCAACATTATTTTAAAACTTGACTTAATGGATATATAAAAAGCTCCACACACAAGTTAAGAATAAGCCCTCCATTTTGAAGGGCACATGACCTCTAATTACCTTCTAGGTCAGTTGTCAGTAAAGTTCAAAAATCATCATGCAGGTCAAATATTATGATCACATTGAAAGTTTAGTTAAGCTATAAAATTTTAACATTCTTGGAATAGCAGTGAACCCTGGGCCCTGGCCCATCTCATGATCCAGCTGTACCCCCAAAACAGCCTGATCCCCAGTAAGAGTTCCAGACATGCACATCCCAGCCACTCCACAAGATTTCTATGACTTTTTCTCCAGGCCCAATGAGAGACCCTAGCCCCACCCTGGACACATCCACCTAGTCTCCATTTCCTCAACACTTACTCTAGCAAGCAGCTCACTATACACAGCACTGAACCCACTCCCAGCACCTGGGAAGCTAAAGACTAAAGTCTTTATCCACAGATAAGTAAACTCCTACCCTGCATGGAGACCATTACAAAAAGCCATAAGTGGTCATAATGGAGAGAACAATTGATCATGAAGAGCCCAGCTCCAAAACATCTACAACACAACTCTTGCACCTAAGGTTAAGGAAATAGTATGGAAGAGGGGGCAGAAGAAATGAAGTGTGATCCTGATTAGTTTTAACAATAAAAACCCAAATCAGATATGGAGGGTGAAAGCTGAAAGAGAAGTAAAGTAGCCAGCCACCAGAGACTTCTTACCTCTAAGAACTCTCAGACCGAATATGGGGGGCAGATCCTGTCTCCACCCACCTTATATTACTGTCTCCACCTCCCTAGTGCTGGGATTAAAGGCATGAGCCTTCCAAGTGCTGAGATCAAAAGTGTGAGCCACCTCCACCTGGCCTCTATGGTTAACTAGTGGCTAGCTCCGCCCTCTGATCTCCAGGCAGGCTTTATTTATTTATTTGTCAGATCACAAACAAAGTATTATAAAACAAAACATTGTAAGAAACATAGGACTGTGTGTGTGTGTGTGTGTGTGTGTTTGTGTGTGTGTGTGTGTAACAATAATCAAAAAGAGGACATCAATTTGAGAGGAAGTGAGGGAGGGACATGAGAGGGGTTAGAGAAGAGAAAAGGAAAGTGGAGAAACGATTTAGTTGTATTTTAATTACAATTTTAAAAAGATAACCAATATCCTAAATCCAGGTGTGTGGGTTCCATCACAAAAACACAGTTAAGTCAATACTCTCTTTCCCATCACCAGTCCCATTATAATGTTCCCCAAGAAGAACTTAGGAGAAATTTAAGACACAAAATTCAAAACAATTATGAACATGTTTAAGGAGTTCAAACCCTGCAAAAAGAACACAAACACCCAAATTAACTTAAAAAAGACAGTAATAAAATTATTGAAATCCAAGAAAACACCAACAGGTACATGAAATAAATAGGACAATATCCATGATATGAATATTAAATCTAAACAATAAATTGAAGCACTAAAGAGAACCCAAATCTGAGATGGAACAGAAGATTAAAAATTCAATAAATCTAATAAAAAGCTCAGTGAAAGCGTCACCAAAAAAGTGGAACACACAGAAGAGAAAATGTTGGGGCTTAGGGACAAAGTAGAGAGACTAGATCACACAACCAAAAAATATGATGTGTTAAAAAAATTATATGAATAGACTATGCAGGAACTTTGAGGCACCATGGAAAGACCAGTTATAAACTATGGGCATAGAAAAGAATTCCAGGGCAAAGAAATAGTTATTATTTCTTAAATCATAAAAGAAAATTCCCCAAACAAAGATATCCATCCAGGTAAATAAGGCCCACAAAACACCAAACAGACAGGACCAGAAAACTGATTCCCCACCATGTATTATAGCCAAACACTAAAAACAAACAAATAGCACTGAAAGTTACAAGGAAGAAGGACCAAGTCTTACAGAAGGCCGAGCCATCAGGAAAACAGCTAATAATTTGATAGGTCAACCCAGACTTTTATACCCAGAAAAACTATCTATTAGAATTGAAGAAGAAATAAAAGCTTTTCATGCTAAGAAGAGACTAAAAGAATATCTGAACGCTAAGCCATCTTCATAGCACACATGAGAAGGAACAGTTTTGACTAAAGAGAAGGATAAACATACACAAAAGTCGGTGGGGGAGGAGGGAGAAAACCAGTGCCAGGACAGTACTCAAAAGAAGGTGAAGAAAACAGCAGGAAATAAAGTGATGGGAATAATGCACATCAAAAGTAACCCTGAATATTAATGGTTTTAACTTCCCAATAAGAAGACACACACTACCAGACTGGACTTGAAAATAAGTTTCAACTTTTTGCTACTTCCAAGAAATATCTCACCATCAAAGATAGACACCATCTGTCGACAAAAGAACACAATGGTACTCCAAACAAATGAGACTAGAAAACAAGCAGACACACACACATATATAATTTATATTTTATATAATTTATATAAGATAATATATATTTATATGATTTGATATGTAACTATTACATATAATATTTTTTAAATAGACTTCAAATCAAAAATGATCGGAAGAACTAAAGAAGGTAACTTTCAAACTTATTAAGAGAACAATTCAGCCAGGGGTGGTGGCACACGCCTTTAATCCCAGCACTTGGGAGGCAGAGCCAGGCGGATCTCTCTGAGTTTGAGGCCAGTCTGGGCTACAGAGTGAGATCCAGGACAGGCACCAAAACTACAGGGAGAAAGCCTGTCTCAAAAAACCAAACAAACAACAGAGCAATTTGTCAGGTTGATATTACAGTTCTAAACATATATGCCCCAAACACAAGTAACCCAATTTAATAAAATACATACTACTATATATGAAGCCACAGATAACCCCAACACAGAGATAGTGAGAGATTTCAACAACCCTCTCTCACCAAAACAGAGGTCAATGCAACAAAAAATATACAGAAAAACATTGGAGTTAAATGAATCTATAAATCAAATGAGCCTAGCATATTTCTATAGAACATTCCATGCAAACAATAAAAATACACTTTCTCCAAAATATATTACATAGTAGGATACAAAGCACGCCTCAATGAATGTAAGAATATTGAAATGACATCCTATATTCTATCTAGCCACAACAGAATAAAACTAGATATCAATAGAAAGAGAAACTATAGGAAGCACATAAAAGCATCAAGATTAAACAACACGGTATTGAATGATGAAAAATTAAGAAGAAATTTTTAATGCCTAGAATTGAATCAAAATGAAAGTACAATATATTAAAATCTATGGGATACAATAAAGGCAGTCCTAAGAGGGAATTTTATAGGACTGTATCCATAAAAAAATTAAAAAGATTTCAAATAAATAATGATGCACCTTAGAAAAACAAGAACAATCCAAAATCGAAAGCAGTAGATGAGGAGAAGCAATTCACATCAAGGCAAAAGTTAATGAAATAAAAATGAATAAAACAATACAAAGAATCAATGAAATAAAAGGTTCGTTCTTTGGAAAAAATTAACAAGATTAACAATCCCTTGTCCAAGTTATCTAAAAGAGAGAAAATATGCAAATTAATAAAATTAGATATGCAAAAGAAATTACAATAAATACCAATGACACAGAAAATAATAAGACATTTTAGAAGCCTATATTACATGAAATTGGACAATATAAAAGACATGGTTACATTTCTAGAAGCATATGACTTACCAAAATGAAACCATATGCAAAAATAATGTAAACAGATCTATAATTAGCAACAAGATTGAAACAGTAATAGAATATTCCCCAGGACCAGGTTAATTAACTGAAAAATTCTACAAGCATTCTTTCAAGGAACTGCCACCAATACTTCTCAAATTATTCCTTAAAATAGGAAAGGAAAGAATGCTTTGAAGCATCTTAGGAAGCTAAGATTGATACCAAAACTATATAAATACATACACACACACACACACACACACACACACACACACACACACTTTCCTATGTGCTAAGAACAAACATACTAAAAGAGAAACCAGGGTTGCAATCCCATTCACAACAGCCATAATAAATCAATAAATAAATAAATGAAACAAACCTAACCAAAGAAATTAAAGACCTCTGCCATAAAAAATTAAGAGAAGTTGTTAAAGAAGAAACTAGAAAATGGAAAACACCCCCCACCACCACCACCATGTTCATGGATTAGGAGAATGTGAAAATGGTCATCCTACCAAAAGTAGTCTATATATTCAATGACATACCAATCAAAACTCCAGGGACACTTTTCACAGATTGAAAAAATAATCTTAAAATTCATATGGAGCACAAAAAGCAGGATAGCCAACACAATCTAAATCTAAGTGCTGCAGGAGGCATTCTTGAGATCAGGTTACACCTCAGAGCCACAGTAATAAAATCAGCATGGCACTGGCATGAAGCAGCTCCATAGGTCGATGGACTAGACTAGAAGACCCAGATATATCGTCTTGACACCTACAGCTACCAGATTTTTTTGACTAAGATGCCAAAAACATATATTGGAGAAAAGACAGCATCTTCAACCAATGGTGCTGGGAGCCATGCATATGTACGTGGAGAAGAATGAAAGTTGAGCTTTGTCTCACCTTACACAAAAACTCAACTCTGAAAACTCTGAAACTCTGAAAGTGCTCAAGGGACAAGAATAACCTTCAACATGTAGACTCAAGTGCAGACTTTAAATGGGACTTCATTAGCACAGGAAACAAGACCCAGAATTAAGGGGATCGGATGAAACTAAAACTCTTCCAGGCAGCAAAAGAGATTGTCAATTAGAAAAGTCTACCCACAGAATGGGAGAAAATCTTTGCCAGAGGTTTAATATCTAGACTATACAAAGAACTTTTAAAAAATTAAGATAACAACTCAATCAAAAATAAAAATGGGCTAGGTAACTAAGCAGAGAGTTCTCAAAAGAAGAAATACCAACGATTAGTAAGCACTTTGGAAAGTGTTCAACAACCTTAGCCATCAGGGAAACACAGATTAAAACCACTTTACAATTCCATCTCACCCCAGTCAGCATCACAGGTACGAATGACAATAAATGTTGGAGTGGATGTTGGGAAAGAGAACCTTTATACATTGTGGGTAGGTTCAGCAAGTTTGGCAAGCAGTCTAAAGCTTTCTACGAAACCTAGAAATAAGAGTATAATATGACCCAGCTATACCACGCCTGGGAATATACCAAAGGATTCTATACCATACTGCATAGATATCTGCACATCCATATTCACTGATGCTCCTTTCACAAGAGCTAGCAAGTGGAAGCCGCTCGACTGTCAACAGCTGGTGAACAGATAATGAAAATGTAGAGCATACATACAATCCAGCTGCAAAGAAAAATGAAACTCTCGGGTAAGTGGGTGAAACTGGAAAAAAAATATGGTGTGGGGGTAAGCCAAGCCCAGAAGGACAATCTCTCCTTTCTCTCTCTCTCTCTCTCTCTCTCTCTCTCTCTCTCTCTCTCTCTCTCTCTCATGCAGATCCTAGGTGCATTTATTTAGCTTGGAATCCCTGTGAAAGCTAGGAAACTATTAGAGGTGGGGGTTGCCTTAGAAGAGGGGGTCAGTAGAATACAGGTAAAAGGAAAGTCAAGAAGGGGGAATCCTGGGCTGGGCTGGGCAATTGGATGGATAGATGAGGGAACAAGGGGCTGAAGACTAACCAAGACCAAGGGTGTGTGGAAGAGTCTTACGGAAATCTAGCTTGTATTCCAAATAAAGAACACAAAAGAGAGACTGAAGGGAGTTACCCTGGTGCTAGAAACGGGGGTTTTACTCAAAAAAAGTCCAGTCTCAGGTAAGGGACTTAGTCAGGGGGGTCCAGAGGTGCTTTAGACAGTACAGGTCCTTATCAGTCCATTGGTTTTTCATCATAACTAGAAGCTTGAACGCTATTATTAGGGACAACACACACATTGGTTGCAAGATATAGAGAAAGTAAACTGCAGCTGAGCTGTAAGCATATTCCCTATATGTTAGTTTTCAAAGTGCCAGAAGATGCTATGCAGGCTACTTGAGAAATAAAGACACCAGTGATCCTACCCAATTATGGACCCTATGAACCACAAAATCACCCTGCTGGGCAAGTTGTACCCACATGTGCAATAGTGGTATAAGGTGGTAACCAACCACTCTCTTGTTAGGTTTGATAAAAGGATGCACTGTGAAACACTGTCTTCTAGACTCAGTATCACAACTGAGTTTACCTACCCTAGGCCTGCAGAAGACTGGGTAGTTATGGGTGACTGAGGGGCTCATGGGATCCTCCCTTTCACTGCTGAACTGTTGGCTATTGATAGATTCTGTGACAGTTGTTGTCTTCCATTGTGTCCCCATTATGAAGCACACTAGGCTGCAGCAAGCAGATAGCTCCAAACCCACATTCACACAACTGGTCCTGATTCAACTCAGTGGGTCACAAAACAAAACTAGCCAATGTGAATGTGAGAGACACTTGTAAGGGGTGTACAGAGGTAATTGGGAGATAGATGAGGGTAGGGGGCTAGGATGGTCAGATGCATTATATGGGTGAAATTGTGAAAGACTTTCATTAAAAAATGTAAAAGTTCTTGGAATAGCTTATTTCAAGGAAATCATAACTGAGTAAGAGGTCTATAGAGTTGAAAAATTGTAGCTGTTAGTTCAAATGGCTTCTAGAAGGATATAATTCTTCAGTGGTTAAAAAAGAAAACAAAGTGAAAATGAGTGAGCTTATCATTTATCATGGGTTATTAGAAGAATAGAACAAAATCCCAAAATACAAGAAGGGAGATAACCACTAGAGAAGAACTGAAAACATCATAGAAAAGGGGTGTATAAAATAAATCTAAACTTGGTAGTTCAAAAACGTAATTACAAGTGTCAAGAAATGCTTATCAAGAAAAAAAAAAACTTTAAAGAAGCCATAAACAATATTTATTTGTAGATTCAGCAACTGGCTGAATAGGAGGATATCATGAACAAGTTGAAAACAGATAAAACATCCTAGGAAACTGAGCAAAAATAAACATCATGGATGATGCAATAGAATTCAGTGGACTGTATCAGTAATTTAAAATCTTCTCAAACGTAGAGCCAGCCAACGGCACAATAGGTAGAAGGGCTTGTGGAGCAAGCCAGACAACGTGAGCGCCATCCCTGAACCCCGCCCTGGTGGAGGGGCAGAACCAAATCCTGAGAGTTCTCTGACCCCCACATGTGCTCCATGGCATGCATGAACTGGTACACACATATGCAACACACACACACACACACACACACACACCCCTCAAACACATATATACATAATCATTCATAAATAAAACATTGTTAATCTTCCTAATCATTAACATCTACAATAAGGAAAGAGAAAAGCTTTATATGTTAGCTCTACGTTAGAAATATTTCATTTCACAATCTCAGTTGTTTTTGTAACCATACTCAGGTTGTTAAAAATGTATTAGTAAGTATAGTTATATTTGTGCACTTCATTTGTATTTTAGTGGATAATTTTTTTTTTAACCTAACAAAATGTGAAATGTGATTTTAGCTATCAATTTTACTGGTCAAGTCTTTTGAGTTTAAATTATTATAGGAAAAAAAGGAGCATTACCTAATATAATCTATAAGGTAAGTGGCCAGTCCTATTTATGTGCATAAAAAATAAAAACTTATAAATCAGGCCTACCTGAAAGCATCCTGAGCAAGTGGAGAGTACACCCACAGGCTGGTTAGTGCCTTGCAGCCTGGGCTGGCTGAAGACACTCACAGGCCAACCCAGTGCCTCAAAGGGCCGGTACCATAGTGAAGAACAAATACATGGTGGAGAAATGGGAGAGAAAGAGAAGCAGAGTGAGTGGTTTATGTTCCGTGGGTGCAGAAGTGAAGGAGGGAGGGAGGTGAGGAGCAGGCTGATGTGGTGGCCTACGCTGCCCCCCAGAGTCATGGTGACATCTAGGCCCAGGTGCTGCCGAAGGCCATGTCTGGGTCTGTGGCCCTATCACAGCCAGGGTTTGTGTGAATGTCCATGGCCTGTGTTGCCACCAAAGGCCACATGGACGCCCAGGGTCTAGGCTGCTGCCTATGGCCATGTTGGTGTCCAAGCTGTGTCGCCACCAGGGCCATGCTGATCTAAGTGGCCTGTGCTGCCACCCAGGGTCATGGTGATGCCCAAACCCAAGCTACTGCCAAGGGCCATGTCTGGGTCCGTGTCCTTACAGCAACCAGGGTCTGCATTGATGTCCATGGCTCCTGCTACTGATTAAGGCCATGTGGATGACCAGGATCTGGGCTGCAACCTATTGGGGTCCAAGAACCATGGCATCACCAGGGCCATGTAAATCTGAATGGCTTGTGCTGACACCCGGGGCCATGATGTCATCTAGGCCTGAGCTGCTTAGGGCCATGTCTGAGTCTGTGGTCCTGCAGCATGGTAGGGGAGATTGGGGGGAGGTGCATACCTGTTGAAATCCAAGAGCCTTGCTGAGCTAGCCCCGCCCTTCACTGGCCCTGGAAGTTCTTGCCCTGTCCCTTACTGGCAGCTGCAGTGGGAGAGTTGGCCCTGCCCCTCATGGGAGAGCTGACCCTGACCCTGATAAGCTACCCCACCCTTCATGGGAGAGCTGACCCCGCCTCTCACCACAGGCACAGGAGAAGTGACCCCAACAGCATGGGTGTAGGAAAGCTGACTCCGCCCATTGCCTAAGGGGAGTGGTCCGGGTGGAGGTCTGGACTGACCAACTGAGTTACCACCCTGGCCCACATCCAGTGCTTTGAGTTGGCCCACCCCAACCTCTACCCGATCTATGACCTGCTGGAGAGCATGAAAGGACTGGTCTCGTGGAAACATAGCCACAGGATCTCCATGGCTCGTCTACTTGGTGTCAAAACTGGATGGGAAAATGCCCACAAGGCCTCTCAACCCTACACGAAGAACTATAGGTAACTGAGGAAAGCTGGGAATGGGTAAGGTGCTTCCCTCAGAAAAGAACATACCAGTTCAACCTTGAACTAAATAGTATAATCTGTTTAATACTGAAAGAGGCACAAATAAAATATGAAAGTGTGGAATATATGAAGCCAAACCACTGTTCATTATAGGTATTATAACTGTTGAAAAATTTATAAAAGCTCGTTAGTATATGCAAGAAGTATTTAAAAGGGATTATCAAGTTTACTATATACAATGTATGCAAAATAAACTACATCAGTATATAGGCAATAATGTGTGGGGAAAAACAAGTACAGACCTTGTTATATATTTTGAAAGAACTATATACAAATAGAAACAAAAATGTGAAGTACCTATGAATATCTTCTTTTAAATGGAGAAGACATGAATGGAGAAAATAATAAAACAATACTGAAATGAATTAAAGACACTGGCTTAGTGCACCATGTTCAAAGACAGGAAAACATCACCACAATAGTATGATTTTTCACTAAAATGATCCATAGACTTAGTGGAATTCTGATATGAGTCTTCTAAGAAGGTTACATGAACTCTGACAAACTAATTCTAATAAGAAATCACATGCCAAGAACCCTCAAAAAGATCTTGAATGACAGGGAGAATAATTTTCATTATGAAATGAGACTTTCTAGAAAGCCACAGTCCTTAAGAAAGAGCATTGCTTGATTTAAAACAGACAAATGGTTGAAGAGACCACAACTGAAAAATGTAAAGCATGGCCATCTATCTACCTATGGCCATCTGCTAATTCACAGGAAGGTGTTACTGGGCACTGAAAAGGGCAGGTATTGAGAGTGTGTGCCTGGGAACAAACATGCCCAATGTTTAATGCATGTATACAAATTGACGACCTGGCTTAAAAATCATTATGACCTTCAGGTAACAAAGAAGTTCTTAAAGAAAACATAAATTACAAAAATCTATAAATGAAAGAATGTACAGTTTAAGCTCTGTGAAAGGTAAGAAATTTAGTTAATGAAAGGAGTCAATAACTTTTGGAAAAAAGCTCTTTGCTAGACATAAAACTGACAGAAAATTAATAAATTCCTAAGGCAAAGAAAATTCAATAGAGTAATAGCCATAAAGACTTCGTAAGAGAACCAGTATACGTCACCAATTGAGAGAGGAAAGAAAAATGAAGCTAGTCTTGGGGAAATGGAAGTTAAAATTAATATGAATTGGAGGAATAGGGGAGGCTTGAATGGGCAGGCTGGATCCAAATGCATTACCTATATGTAGAATATTAAATAAAATATTTAAGTAAAATAAAGAAATAACTAATATGAATTGCTATTTTATAGTAATCAAATTCAGAGGGGGAAAAAAAAACCTCACCCTAAGTATTTGGAGGTTTTGTTCTGTCTTGTTTGTTTGCCTTCTTGTTAATGTTTATCAAGATTTTGTTTGGCTTGAAATTATGCAGGTCTTGTACATGCTGTCACAGTTTCTTTGATTCATATGTGCATAAGTTCTGTTGTGTCTGGAAGACACTGTTTCCTTGGAGTCATCCACCACCTCTGGCCCTTACAATCTTTCAGCCTCCTCTTCTGCACAGGTCCCTGAGCCTTGAGAGGATGGGTTTGATGAAGACACCCCAGTTAGAGTTGAATGCTCCAAAGGCTCTCACTCTTTACACATTGTCCAGTTGTGGGTCTCTATATGAATTACCATCTACTGCAAGAAGAAGCTTCTGTGTTGAAGGCTAAGTGATATACTGATCTATGAGTATAGCAGTATGTTATTAGGAGTCATCTTATTTCTTCATTCACCTAGCAGAAGAGTAGAAGGTTTGCCCCTAGGGCTTATGACT
Source organism: Peromyscus aztecus (assembly GCA_902168405.1). Classification (NCBI taxonomy): domain Eukaryota; kingdom Metazoa; phylum Chordata; class Mammalia; order Rodentia; family Cricetidae; genus Peromyscus; species Peromyscus aztecus. The sequence goes on along the minus strand of CABHPQ010143564.1, from coordinate 27,696 downwards.
TAACTGTTCTTGGGAATTTTTTAGCAGGGTCAGGTATGGATTACACACATGGAATGGGCCTTAAATCCAATCAAAAAGTGGGTGGTGCCGGGCATTGGTGGCGCACGCCTTTAATCCCAGCACTCGGGAGGCAGAGGCAGGCGGATCTCTGTGAGTTCGAGGCCAGCCTGGGCTACCAAGTGAGCTCCAGGGAAGGCGCAAAGCTACACAGAGAAACCCTGTCTCGAAAAACCAAAAAAAATTTAAAAAAAAAGTGGGTGGTTACTGTGGTAGTTTGGATGAGAGTAGCTCCCATAGACTCATATGTTTGAATTCTTGGTACCTAGTTAGTGGAACAGTTTGGGAAGGATTAGGAGGTGTGGCTTTGTTGGAAGAGGTGAGTCTCTGGGGCTGGGCTTTGAGGTTTCAAAAGACTCAGTGCCACTCTCAGTTTGCCTCCCTGTCTCCTACCTGTGGATCAAGATGTGAGTTCTTAGTGGTGGTCCCTATCACCACGTCTTTCCTCTGCCATCTTGGACTTCGACCCTGTAAAACCATCCGTCCAGTTAAATGCATTCTTCTATAAGTTTACTTGGTCATGGTGTTTCATCACAGCAACAGAAAAGTAACTGAGACAGCTACTTCCTTAACATTGGTATCACTGTTGCACCAGTGGGTGTATCTTGCTGGTAGGTGACTAGTATTGCTCACAGAGTTTATAACTAGGTGGGACTGAGGATTAATTTTCTCGTCCTGTATCATGTATAACACCTTCCAGCACTATGAATGCTAGTCAGTAGGGGTGAAGTTTCCAGAGGAGTACCAGCTTGCTTTCTCCATGTTCTATAATATTATGTGACATAAATATAAGGTGTCCTCAGCAACACGATCTTACCATCCCACCAGGTTGGGGGTAACCAATTGCATTGGCGGTAGCCTCCAAAATTTAGGGGAGTCAGTAAGACCCCTTTGGCCAATAACTCAAAAACATGTAACAAATTCCTGGTCTTGGGGGGTTTTGGTAGCATATGATATTTAGTTGGCATATTTCCCCCTCCAATATAGTGACCCTATTTAAACTCCTTTTATGTTTGTATATTCTTTAGGACGCTTCTACAGAGTGGGTTTCCATATAGCTTTTCAAAAGGCCTTGAGTGTTAGTTATCCCTCCCTGCATTCCCTCTTTCACCCAGCCCTCCCACTCTTCTCCCCATTTAATGTCCCGATTCTAATTTCCCCTTTATAACACTACACTATATTTCTTTCTTTCTTTTTTTTTTTTTTTTTTTTGGTTTTTCGAGACAGGGTTTCTCTGTGTAGCTTTGTGCCTTTCCTGCAACTCACTTGGTAGCCCAGGCTGGCCTGGAACTCACAGAGATCCGCCTGCCTCTGCCTCCCAGTGCTGGGATTAAAGGCGTGTGCCACCACCGCCCGGCTTACACTACATTTCTACTTCCTTGGAAAATCCCCTCTTCCTCCTGGTCCTGATTGAGATAACCTAGATCGAGAAAGACAAACATTGCATGTTTTCTCTTATGTGCGGATGTTAGCGCTTAAGCTTAAAAATGTGTGTTTCATTTAGGTACCTAACCTCTGTGAATATTCTCTCTCTCTCTCTCTCTCTCTCTCTCTCTCTAAGAGAGAGAGAGAGAGAGAGAGAGAGATCCTCCTACAAGCAACTGCTTTTGTAAATGAGAACAAGAGCAATTGAAAAATGAGCAAAGATTTCAGTGTGGATCACAAAACTCTAGATTTCCCTGACTCCTCCCATGCTCCTCGACCTTGGCATACTGTATAAGAATTCCAGCCGGGAATTTACCAGGCACAAATTAGACACCACTGTTTTCCTGTTATCTATCTTAGTTTGGTTCTCTGGCTATTCTGGAACTCACTGTATTGATCAGTCTGGCTTCAAACTCACCAAGATCCGCCTGCCTCTGACTTCTGAGTGCTGGGATTAAAGGTGTGCACCACCATGCCCAGCTCTTCTCCTATTCTTAATGCCTCACCCGTGTGTGTGTGTGTGTGTGTGTGTGTGTGTGTGTGTGTGTATACGTGCGCGTTTCTGTCTATCAACTGTCTCTCCCTCTTTTCTTCAGATTACAACCAAAAAACTTCCACAGCATGGCCTGAAATCTTACAGTTTTCTTTGTAGTATTTTCTTTTCTCATGAAAATGTTCATGGCTCATGGAATGTACAGTTTAATGATCGGTATACTAACCCCATGATTCATGCAACTTATATATGCCAGTTCATATTTAGAAAGAAAAAACCTAAACTTTATTTTCTGCTTCTAAACTTCCGTCTAGACCAATTGTGTTTTATTCAGCCCTGTATGCCAGCCATGTAAGAGATCGTGAATTAACATGTGCTACATAGATGGTGAATGAATAAACAAGCACGTGAATGAATAAGTGTGGGCTAGAACGCTCTCTCTTGTGAGGTCTCTGAGCAGAGAGAGGTCAATTACATTTCCTTAGGAGGAAACGCGATGGATCAACACAACCTTGTCTTTTGTCACCTCTGAGATATTTTCTACTGCATTGTACCACCCCCCACCTCTTCGTTAGTTTGTATGCCAACGTTATTTTCCCTTGTGGCTGTCAAGAACTACTTTATATTCTGGATTGTAATGGGAGGAGAAGGGGGTCTTGCCTGTCCTGTAATGGGTGGTGGGGGAGGGGGGTCTTGAGTTCTTCAAACATGGAGGAAATTGCACAACAGAACCGGCTTCCTGTTGGCCATAGCAAGGCAAGTGAGTGATGTCAAGCCAACCTAAACTATCCCATTGTTCTCGACATGACTAAATACTGACTAATATTACTTCCTCTGGCATTTTTTTTTTCCCTGCCTCAGCACCATGGAAAAGTTCCAGGCTGCTGTTATATACTTCACTGTCTGCACAAAATGACTTCCTCACATCACAGCTACCGGAGTCCGGAGTCTAAAAACAGTAGCAGTGGGGGCAGGGGCATCCGAGCTCCCAAGAGTACTCTTAAGATTAGCAATGCGATGTTTGTTCTTGGTTTTTATTGTTCTGAGATATTCACAAAAGCTATAAATAATATTGAAACCCAAATTGGGACAGACTTTGCCTGTGTGGACTGGTAAGGGCCCTACATTTTCCCTTCCCATCCTGAAATTTGCAGTATTGCTAAGACATCGACCCAGAGGCCTGAAGCTGCATGCAAATGCTCTCTCTTTTTTCAGCAGCTGTTTCTTCAAAACCAAGTCCTTGTGCCTTTGGGCTGTCAACAGTTTCCACCTCCTCCCTGTAGACTGTTCTTTGTTCCGTCTTCTGGGACATGGTGATGTTTGCGAACTCTAAAGAGGCTCAGAGACTTGCTTCGTGTGGACTAGATCATTAGAGACATGGCTAGTGATGACTCGGTGCAGAAAGAACATGGAGGAATCAGCCAAACCCTAGCAGCAGGAATGCCTTTCGAGCTTAGAAATGGAGGCTGCCTTTCTTTCCAAGTCGCCTTTGGGAGATCGAATGGGTTCCTTCTCCCAACTCACTGCTGCAGTGGATAAATAAGCAAAAATGTGACCAGAGGGAACCAAGGTGGCTCAGCAGGGAAGCGCCCTTGCTTCAAAGGCTGATGACCTGGGTTTAGGCCCCAGAGGGCACATGATGGGAGAAGAGAACTGACCCCCTCAAGCTGTCCTCTGACTTCCACCTGCTCACTGTGGCACATGCGCACCCCAACACATAAACATATACATACATACATTCATGCATACATACATGCATACATACATACATCACCCACTTCCTTCTAGCTTTGTCTCAATCAATTTCTACGGTTAAGCTTTCTTCTAAACTATCAGCAGCCTCGGCTCCCCTTTTGTCCTCACAGTCCAGCAGCAGCCAAGCTCAACTATCCCTTGCTGCTTGCATAGAAAGCTTGTAATCCTTTGGCAAGGAAGAAATCCCTCTGTGAGACTTCTGCCCCTCTCATTCTCTTAGAAAGAAGAGTATTCTAGAGGACACACACACACATACACAAACACCACACACACACACACACACACACACACCAGAAAATTAACAAAAGTCCCTTGCAACTCTGGGATTCCTTTTTCTCATGGTGAGCTATATCTAAAACATCTGAGTTTCCAATAGTTTGAAAGTCAAAGGAAAATCCAGCCCTAGTAGGACTTTTCAGCTCCCTGGGAATTGGAAGAAAAGATGCATTTTATGGCAGAGATGATTGCTTTTTTGTTTCAACCGTAGCTGGTAGCCCCAAAACCACAGCCATCCAATCCAGAGGTTGCACTAAATCATCGCTATTTCAGATACCAATTAGGTCTAACGTTCACAGGGATGCGTCTGTGGGGGCAGTCAACCACTTCTTCAAGTGATGAGACTTCCAAGCAAATATACTTTGATGACCACAGGAGCCCCGCTCTTGCAAAGATCTCCCGGGACAATGAAGAGGAACCTCTATTTGTGGAGGATCTGTGGCCTAGTACCGTTGATGTACTGTACCTGACACCTTGTGTCCTCTGGCCAGACCTGAGCTACCTTTTTGGTTCTGGCAAGATGTCTCAGAGGACCACATATGTGACAAAGTGAAGAAGAAAAGTCACCGAGTTTATGACAGGCTGGCTGTGTTCCAAGGCTCAGGCCTCTTCTGACAGCCTAAGAAGGAACACAGTCAGTGAATTGTCCGCTACGTTAAACTGGGTCTCCAGTCTAAAGAAATAGGTTTAGGGAGATAGTGTCATGGCAAGAAAACCCGAGTGAGTGCTGAAGTACTTTTCCATGACTTACTCGTAGCAAAACTTCAGGTTTTCCCTCAATCTTTTCAGAAATATGCAATGTACCTTAAAAAAAAAAAAGATTGTACAAATATGTTTGCTTGTTATAGAAAAACAGAAAACACAAAGCAGCAGAAAGTTGTAGCCTTATGTGATTTCACCACCTACAGTAACAACTTCAACAGGCTGGTGTTGATATTTTCAACTAGATCATAGACTGTCTTACAGTGGCAGGCAGTTAGCAGAACTCTGGCCTCTGCTCCCTGGGTACCATGAATAGACTTCTTCTCATTTGCTACAACCAAAACTGTGTCACCAGACACAAAAGCCATTAGGGAAAAGCATTCTCACTGACCACCAAAGTCTAGACAGAAACAGTGATGCCATTTTTGCACACACACACACACACGCACGCACACACACACACACACACACACACACACACACACCCCCCCTCCCCATCCCCGTCTTGGCCGGCAACAATTTAGAGTAGACTTGCAGCATGTTATTTTGTATTTTTATTTCCCCTGAACAGTTTCTCAACCACATCTGCTCTATGATGTCAGCTTCGTGGCTCTATTTTCCTCCATTGCAGAGCTCTGCCATAGTTATTTAACATCCAATTGATGGGTGTTATTCCATCAATTCCTAGGACAGTGTAGTAGTCAGGGCTCTCTAGATGAATATATATTGTATATGACCCAAGTCATATATATAATTGGGTCATATATAATATATATGACTTGAGTTTAGTCCCCAGAGTCCACATGGTGGAATAGAACTGGCTCCCACGAGTTGTCCTCTGACTTCCACATGCTCACTATGGCATTTGTGCACCCATACACATAAGCATACATATATGTATATATACATATACATATATATGTATGGGGATTTATTAGAGTGGTTTATAGGCTGTGTTCTGGCTAGCCTAACAATGGCTATTTCAAGAGTCTGGTAGTTGTTCAGTCCTTGAGGCTGGATGTCTCAGCTGGTCTTCCGTCTACTGTTGGGAACAGGCAAGAAGCACCTTGTCCTAAGCACTGCCATTTGGACTTCAGACTCCATTTTACCTGTAGGGTGAAACAAAGTTCAGGTTCCTAAGCCCTAGGTGAGCTGGGAACCTTCTGATAGCTGACCCACCTTTTCCTTAAACCATAGAAATGCATCTTTAATTCTCTAGAAACATTATGGCTGTTCCTAACAACAGAAGGAACAAATGAATCTGATTGGTTGGACTGAAAAGCTTGCATTGTGTGCCAATTGTCAATGATGGAACATTCAAGGAAGCTCCTAATCTCTAAAGCCTGATGGGTGAAAATTGTAACTGTAACTTGGCAACAAATGTTGGTGATTTTTGTGCTTAAATACTTGCTTCAACTGACATTGGGGTCGCAGTTTAGCTCTGGAGTCTGTTCTAAGATCCTGATCGATCGGCCTCTCCCCTACACCCCCTTCTTTTTTGCATTCCTGCATTAAATCTTGTCTTGCTGTAACCTCTTGTGTCTGCTTGGGTTGATTTGGAGCCTCAGACCACACCACTAAACTGGAATCCTAAAAAAGCATGTTCCAACACCAGCAAAAGACTGCTTTAGCAGCAGAAGAGTGAAAGCAAGCAGGCAAAAATCAAAAGCTTCCTTGTTCTTTTATGTAGGCTGCTACCAGAAAGTATGAGCACATTTACTATAGGTCTCCTGATCTTCAGTGTTCCAGATTTAGGGCAGGTCTTCCCACTTCAAATGATCCAGTCAAGAAAATTCTTCACAGGTGTGCTCTGACACTTGTGTTTGAGTTGATCGCAGAGGTAGTCAAAGTGACCACCAAGACTAGACATCACAGTCGGTCACAGCGTTAAAGCGCAGACACGTCTCTTTAGGTTTATTTTTATTTGTTGCTTATGGGTGTTTTGCTCTCATGTATGTTTGTACACCATGTGCATAGATGGTACCCACAGAGGCCAGAAGAGGGTGTCTGATCCCCCCTGGAACTGGAGTTACAGACAGTTTTGAGCCAGCACGTGAGTGTTAGGAGTCAAATCCAAGTCCTCTGAAAGAGCCTCCCATGCTCTTAACCTCTGATCCATTCCTCTCTAGACTCATAAGAAGAATTTCTAGTTGTCTTCCATGGTGGAAGGGAGGTCAGCACAGCTCATAAGGATAAACAAGCAGATCCTTGTACTGTTTCCTTCTGTCTACAAAGATCACTGGAAGCCAGAAGGAAGAAAGACTCGTGAGTCAAAACCTGTTGCTCCTTCTGCACTTGTAAGAGCCTGAGTAGATCCTGCTGGGGAGACTCTGGCGAGGAGTCAAGACTAGAAAGTCAGAAGAACATCAAAAATTATAGGAGATGAGTAACAGCCTAAAGACAGGCAGCCAAAATGGAAGCCAAGGATGCAAGTTGAGAAGGGTTTAGACTGAGTAGATAATGAGAGCAAATGAAGGTGGCTCTCTGGCAGGATGGCAACATCTCCATTGCTTCAACCCTCATTATAAGCTCACCATGCTTGTTGCTTGTGGCCTGGGTACCTGGGGGAGAGAAGGACATCTCGGGATGGGCTCTTATGCATTGAACACATTGTAGAAAACAGACAGCTGAAGAGAAGGAAGGACATGGAACAGAAATGGGAAAATGAACAGAAATCTCAGGCAGAACAAGAGTCACCACAGATCCTGAGTTTGAGGTCACACGGAATCTTGCAAGAGAGGCCAAAGCGACTTCACTGGGACAAGGAATCTGAGGAATATCTAGTCAGCAGACAAGAAAATTAGACTTTTTCAGGCTTGCTCTTACAAACAACGCTGCACGAATCACCATTGGAGCAAGTTATTAGCACACATCCTTCACTTTTCTAAGGCAGACCGTTAAAACAGGAACTGTGGAGTAGAAGACAACAGTGCTCTGAAGGCTTCTGATACATATTGTCCAAATGCTGGCAAGAACTCTTTAATTTATTACACAGTCAACAGAGATAGCACGTCTCTTCTCCACCAGTTCACCAGCATGGCATGTGTTCTTCCCATTCCTATGGGAAATAAGGCTCGCCAAGGTTCACAGGGTAATAGAGAAAACTCCAAGCCCATGTTTTTCTGACTGTGAAGCTCGTACTCTTTTTACTGTTGATGACACTTCCTTTGTGAGAACTAGGGCATTGTAACTAGCAGGAGATGTAGGCAGCCTCCCTGCCCATATGGTAAAGCCAAAACTCGGCGGCTTGGAAAGGTCTTGGTAAACTGCTCTTGGCTTCTATTCCCATCTTCCCCTATCTGGAGATCATAGTTCCTTTCATCACGTGTTCTTTTTCTTCATTTGAAAAAAATGAAAAGTTGTCTGCTCTCTGTTGCTCAGGATCTTTGGACTGTCTGTTCCTTTTCTCCTCTGCCATCTTTGTCCGGTAACTTCTGCCCTCTCTTCCTTCAGACTGAACTTAAACGGCACTCCCTTATGACTCAAGTTCTATTGTATGTGGTGCCATTGTTTCTATTGTAGTCTGGTTCAGACATGGTCTATAAGCTCATTTGTTCAAGTCTTTTGTTCAAGCCTTAATCCAAATGCATCAAAACTCTGTGGAAATGATTATACCATGAGGATTCCAACCTTATCCACAGAGTGACCGGGTGACAGTCACAGTATCATTTGCAATTGGGAGGTGGTGGAAACTTTGGAAGGTGGGGCCTCATTGGAACTAATGGGTCACAGGGAAAGCCAATGAGAAGTGGACTTTGGTTCCCACTTTCTGCTGCCGTGAGGTGATTGGCCTTGCTGTCCCATGGTGGGCCCACCATGCTGCTCCGCCTTCCCACAGGAGTGGACCGAAACTTCTGAGAGTGCGAACTGATTTTCTCAGGCCTTCTGTCAGAGTGACAGAAAGCTAGCCCAACTCCGGGTGCTTCCATTCACCACACGGGACTTAGAGACTGTGTTGCCAGATGTGTCTCCTCATCTGTCTGCCCCGTGATCTGTAAGGAACACAGGACATCACTCCTAATTAATTTGTAAACCCAGGGCCAGCTCCCGCTGTGTAGTCTGTCCTCTTGAGAACAGGCAGGCACACTCCAGATTACAATAACCTCAGCCACTTCTGAGGGTTTTATCAACTGCTGGTTTCACTCCTGCACAGTTTCCTACTTAACATCTGCAGCCATTGGGTTATAGAATCTGTACTAAAAACCATTTTATTTATACCAGGAAGAGAGTCTCCCAGCAGCAAATTGCCTGGTAATGGCCTTGACCTGGGCTTTATGTTGCCACACAGTCTTCTTCATGTACTTCTTAATGACCCCCAGTCTTGCCCACATTACTGGGAGGTGCCAGAGGGCAGGAATTCGCTGTGCTCCTCACCAGATCACCTCATGCCAGGTGGTCTTTGAGTGTCTGAGGAGCCAAAATGAACTAAACAACTGCCTTGGCAACTGACAATGTTCCAAGACTCAACAACTTGCTTCCTGCCCAGCCAAAGGCTTGCCGCTCAGAGGCAAATGTCACCGTGGTAGAGTTGTCTTAATGAGAAAGCATGCTTGCTTCTCTTCTGGGGGAGTTTCCTAGAGCGATGCTCTTAGAAACTCCTTGGCAGGGATCCTGAGCCAGGCTTGGCATTGACAGCCTCCTCCTGCTGGCATTAACAAGCCTCTTATTTAAATGTAAATGAGTTCTCAGTGCCAGTTTGTGAGTGAAACACATCGCTTGTGTTAAACCAGAGCCGGGAACGCTACAGCACACCAAATGTCGGCTTGGTTTCCACTTCCCCACCATACTCAGTGTAGCGCTTTGCCTTGGCTTCTCCATCTGCAGAGTTGGGAGTCCTCAGACAACAGAGAGGATCTGCAGAGTCCTGTGGCCCCCCTCATAGCCACCAATCTGCCATGGTAAGCTCTAAGGTAAGGTACTCACATATGCCCCCAATGGGGACCTTATGACAATAGCACCACATCAAGTCCAGGCAACCAAGAGGCCTGCAGCATCCATGAAGCCCAGCCGAGGCTGGCAACCCTGGCTCCTGGCTTGCTGGTGGTGTCAGAACTGTTTTCCAGGGTCCTAGCTCTGTCGTACGTGCTCTGATCCTCATGTACACTCCTTTTTGCCTGGATTGCTTCTCTTTATACAAAAATACACATTGTGCCAATATTGCCTAATATTTGGTCCTACTTAGCCATCTGCTGCTCTATTCCTAGTTTCCCAGCCCCTACTGCCCATATCTGTACTTTATTTTGATGTTTCTCTTCATTTTGGGGTCTTTCTGAAGATGAGTCGTGCTTCTCCAACATGAGGAGGAGCTTATTAATTCCTCTCCTGGACATCTCAATATCCAATGTATGTATAGCTCATAATATGCTACATTGCTTCTGTTTCTGTGTGTATCCTACATAGCTAGACAATGTGTGCATCTTGAGGCCAAGCCTAGGTCTCTGCTGGTAGCCTTAGATTTCAGTCAAAATCTGAATGAATAAATACATGAAAGAGTGAAGGAAAGAAACTCCATTTACTCAACACACTCTTACTATAAGATCTAAGTAGGGCCGCATTCCATTTCACCATCCTTCAGTCTGGCGTATGGTTTATAGCTAAGTGTATTAGTCAGAGTTCTCCAGAAAAACAAAACCAATAGGATATATATATATATATATATATATGGGAATCAGCTCACACGATGATGGAGGCTGAAAGTCCTACCATCTGCTGTCTGTAAGCTGGGGAATCAGAAAAGGCAGTAGCGTCATTTAGTCTCACTCCAAAGGCCTAAGACTCAGGAGCTCTTACAGCCAGGGGCAGAAGATGCAGCTCAAGCAGAAAGAAATGCAATTTGCCTTTCTTTTGCCTTTTTGTTCTAGGCAGGACCTCAGCAAATCAAATGATCTCCAGGACATTGGGGAAGATAGTTCTGTCTACTGTGAAAGATTATGCTTATCCAAAAGTCCACTCTGCTTTTCTGTAACAGAACACATGGACATTTAGAAGGAACAGATATGTATTTCTCATTGTTATAATGTATGGGATGTCTAAGATCAAGGTGCTGGCTTCTGCTGAATGATGCTGTTTGTCTTCATAAGGTGCCTCATATCCCACACTGCAGAAGCCAGAAGGACAAGAATGGCTCAACTCTTTTAATGGAGTCCTCTGATAGGTGTTCCAAATCCCATTATTGAGAGCTGAGCCCTCATGACTTTAACATTGCTTAAGAATGCTACTTCTTAGCTGGGCAGTGGTGACATACGCCTTTAATCTCAGCCCTTGGGAGGCAGAGGCAGGCGGAACTTCGTGAGTTTGAGGCTAGCCTGGTCTACAGAGTGAGTTCCAGGACAGCCAAAACTGCTTCACAGAGAAACTCTGTCTCAAACAACAACAACAACAACAACAACAACAACAACAACAACCAAACCAAAAGAAAAAAAAAGGAAAAAAAAGAATGCTACTCTTAATATTATAACAACTAAACTTTTAAAGGGACACATCTGTAATAATTAATATTATCAACTGTCGTTTCTAGGGTGCCCTAGAAGACAAGCATCTCTGGACATGTCTGTGAAGTAGCTTCTAGACTGGGTTAGTTGGGGTGAGAAAGTCCACCCTAAATGTGGACAGTAGACCGAATAAAAAGGAGAAAGCCAGGGGCTGTCCATGATGCTTTGGCTGGCTCTTGGGAAGGTATTCCTCATACTGGGTTGCCTTGCCCAGCCTTAATACAAGGGGAGGAGCTTAGTCCTACCTCAATTTGATATGTCATGCTTTGTCATACCCGTGGGAGGCCTGCCCCTATCTGAACAGAAACAGAGGAGGAGTGGATTGGGGGAGGGGGGTGGAGAGGAGGTGGGGGAGGGATAGGAGGAGAGGAAGGAGGGAGGGAGGGGAAAAATAAAAAATAAATAAACAAGGAGAAAGTAAGCTGTGCATTGGTATTCATCTCTCTCTGTTTCCAGACTATTGATGCAATATGACCAGCCCCTTCAAGACGCCTGTAGCCATACATTCCTTGTCATGATGGACCCTCAAATTGTAAGCCAAAATAAGTCCTTTCTTCCCTAAGTTGCCTTTGTCAGGTATTTTTATCATGGCACATATGATAAAACCACAGCATATGATCACAAGCCTGCCCCAAACTACTGCTTTGCCATCTGTCTGGACATCACTGATCCAAAGCAACTTGATAGTAAAATGAATCATCATTCCAGGGGTCATTTTGACAAACTTCACAGCACATCACAGGGACAACTGAGTCTATAGGATGTGCTCCAAGCATTAGAGATGTGTAGTAGAGACCTTGCATGAAAAGCACAACGGGCACTTGGAAACGGAATGCAAATGATATGAAGGAGCCCCTGGGACACTTGGGATCCAGCAAAATGCAGAACACTTGTCACCGCTACTATCTGAAAATCTCAGTCTGGGCCACCTCTGCTCAGTGACTGACAGAAGGGTATTTATGAGAGTTGACCCCAGGCTAACACGTGTAGACATCACTCCCCATTCCCCCATCCCACTCTCTATCAGGCAGGCAGTACCCGTTTGTAGATTCTGGTTGACAGTTTGCACCAGAGAAGAGAATTCCAGGTAGCAGTGGTGACTCAGTTCACACTGGTTTGGTGTGTCCGGTGTGTTAGCCTTGAATAGGCCTTTGAGGGGCAAAGGTTAAAACAGAGGATTTAAGTCAAAGAGGACAGAGGGTAAGACAAAGTTGTCTTTGTCATTTCATCTACAGAACTAATTCTTAAAGAGAAACGTCTGCTCTAAAAAAAAGCCTTCAGAAGAAGCATTCAGTGGAACCATGGTATTTCAGGAGGTGTGCACATCTATCTGTACTTGTGCATGCGTGCGTACCCTCTTCCTTCTTCACACTTCTTCAACGTCTCCTTAACCCATGATGGACACTTGGTTCACAGAAACAGAGGGGACACAGGCTTGCCTAAGAGTCTCTTTTTCCTGTGATGTGCATTTTTCTCGTTCTTGGTGGGATATTGTAGCAAAATGCTGTCTGGGAGGCTGACAAGCCTGTGTAGTCATCAGATTTACAGCAGCAAGGGGTCAGAGGCTAAGTGGAAAGTGTAGATGTAAAGCATCTACTTCCCTGAAATACTGCCTTCCTCGGGAAAAGGGACACAGGAAGTGATCTATGGCTCTTTGGCCCTCTTTATTTAAGGAGTTTCCCTTAACTTTCCAAGAGCATAACCTCTATGGAGACTTCTGAGACATTTGCTGCACTGTGCTGGTGGCTATTTTTCTGGGGCAGACCTGTAAGTGATTCTGTAAATGAGAGCATAAGGAGGCTAGAGGACTCACCCCAGAGAGGCTGGAGTTCAGCTAGGATTTGGGCGGCCTCATTAGCCATTGACCTGAGCGTCTGAATCATGGAAACGGATTCTACTTCGGTAGCATCCATGCGTTTCATCTTTGGAAAATGCAGTACCACCTGATACCTCTCCCAAGCCATTGGAGCAGCCTATGCTTCTTGTTCATTTCTTGTCAGAGAGGAAGCTGCCTTGACCTGAGAGCCTAAAATCCTGCCTCAGAGTTAGTTCATTCATTCACAGTTGCCCAGGTTGCATGATTTCTCAGTGTGTTACCTGTGAATCGTCCCCCTGCTACCCAATATAAGAACACTGATTTAAAGCTAGGCTGAGCTGATGGTCAGGTGAGACACATCTAAATTTGACTGGGAAGTCTTGTGGGTAGATCAGCAGGTACCTATGTGCCATGGTGGTCAAGAAGTTTTGCTACTGCCAGGGAATGGGAGTCCCCAACACAGGTCCGTAGACAATGTTGAAAGGAAAAGGGATATTCATTCTTGGTCTATTACCTCTGACCAGCCTGCTGCTTCCCGCTTTAAGGGAGCGGCGGTTTTAAGTTCAGGAGCACCAGGCCACACTAACTTGGGGCCCACTGAACATCAGACTATCTCAACCAAGGGTAAGGCAGCACAACGCATCTCTGATGCCTTGAGAGCAAGCCCATGAATGGTGTCTGTGCTCTGGACAGCTTACATTCACTAGACCATGAGACGGCAGCATGAGGATTTTGCCTCAGTCTGTTGCCAGGGTCAGTACAACTGTAAGGAACAAACTGAAATATTTCACATGAGGCCTGAGACAGTACTGTCTATCGGAGCAGATGTGACTCATCCCTGTAGGCTCCTCTGATATAGTGGACTCTGGATGTAAAAAATGAGAACTGGACAAGGAACAGTAAAAGACCACTGAGGTACAGAAATCATGGACCCACATTTAAGATGAGTCTATGTGATAAATGTCAAACAGGGGACTTGATTTAACAATTACTGTTATGATTATTATTAATGAAGCAATGCTTCTTTAGAATCTAGCACTTAACAGTTGGTCATAGGTACTACATAAAATTTCTACTTATTGACATGCTACAAGAGCCTAGGTTTGTTCATATAACTGAAAAAACACTGGCATATATATTAAATATGTGGATTGTTTTATCTAAAACTATAAGACATTTAATTTGCTTTGCCCTGTAAAATGTTCCTATGTATTTCTCATGTGTATTATATCTACTATACACTATTTAGACTTTAAATATAGCTCTATACTCTGAAGTCATATATACTCTATGTACTTCAGGCAGTAGTCATTGGATGACGGCTGTGGGCAATACATAAGAACTAGGAGAAAAGTTAGAGATCCTTCTGTGTACAGAGAGGTGTCTGGACACACTGGGAATGGAGGACCTCTTCCCATCTCTACTTCATCCCTCCACTGTGTCCAGGATAACCTCTGTGCACGTTCAGAGGGAGTTCTATTAGCCTCCCTTTTATTCCCCACATCAGATCTAACATAGCCATCACACGAGAGCTTACCATTTATGAGTTGTGCCACAGCCATGTGACTTAGCCTTCCTATGCCTCATTTCCTTCTGTAAAGTAAGGATAATGGCATCATCTGAGTTTGTTTTAAAACTCTCAAACTGCATAGGGAATGCGGACAATCTAAAAACTGCTGATCCATCCAAATGCATGCAAAAGAGAGTTCACGACTTCTCACAGTGGCTGAGGATCTGCTGGACCCTCTGGCATCGGCTGCGTCCTTCCCTGTGGCTGCCATGCTTCTCCTACTGTCCAGTTCCTCTCATCTGCCTCTCCATGTGAGCACTTAAATCTCATATAATGTTCTGGGTTTTGTTGTAAGAGATGTCCCAGGTCAGGTGTCCAGCACGGCAGTGTGCCGTCGTCGTCGTCGTTCGTTCTCAGGGCTTCTAGAGGGTGCAGAGATGGGGTTTTCCCTCATGTTTCTTATTTTGTCTGCTCTTTCATGTTTTCCCATCTCATGGAAAAGGCCTCAGTTTCAGTTCTACCACTGCATGGTTCCAAGTGAGCCATTTCCTCTATTAGTCAGCGGAAATCCTTGAAACAGGACACTCAGGAAGAAAATAGGCATAAATGTTCCATCACCCAGTCTTGCCACCCTAGGGAGCAAGCTCCACAACATGGACCCTAGAATTCCACTCAAGCCATACCCAGAGGACAGCAGCCCCAACGCCACTGCCTCAGGCCCTTCCCCTGCTTGTTTCTGGCCTTCCACTCACATGGACCAGAACAAGCCATGCCCCCCTGTGTGATATAGAGGGCTGCCTTCCTCTCACACTCCATGAAAGAAGCTGAATGTTGTAGCCGGGCATGATGGCACACATATGCAATCCCAGCATTCAGCGCGCTGAGGTGTCCGCTGAGGTGGGCAAAGCAAACCAGGCTGCTTAGCGAGACCCTGACTCAAAAATCTAAAATAACTCAAATTAAGAAGACATGGTTGGTTTTTAAAAACCATTTGGACTGGACCACTTTTGGCAAAGCTCCAGCAATGTCGAGTGTAGTGGTTTTCAGCCTGTGGTCACATATTAGATATCCTGCATATTGGATACTTACATTGTGATTCCTAACAGTAGCAAAATTACAGTTATGAAATAGCAATGAAATAATTTTATGGTTGGGGGTTACCTCAACATGAAGAACTGTATCAAAGGACCGCAGAATAGGAAGGTTGAGAACATTGGTCTAATGTCTTATATGTGGATTCTATGATCCCTTCCTGGAGATCATAGAAATGTAAAGAACTATACAATGGGACATTATACATGTTTAACTAGCCAAGTTATAAATTCATGGCTGCCTAGGCACCCATGGGAGTTCTTGTCAATGGTTTTCTACATCCTGCACTTGGGGAAGCTCTGGTTGCTTGAAAAGGTTCGGCTACAGCAGCTTCATGGGGTTGGTAAGCTTTCATTTCAAAGTCTGGTGACACACGTACACTGAGTTTTGTGGCATTTAACCATTAAAGACACTTGTCAGATTTAACTAGCCAGTGTGGCAAAGGCATAGTCTATCCCAGAACATGCAGAATCTGGGAAAATAAGCAGAGGCCTCATAGAGGTGCCTGTGGGGCGTTTACCCACCAACCCCACAGCTCCCCAGAGTTTTCTTGAGTGCGAGCAGCAGGAAATATTAGATAGAAGGATTTAGATTGTGGAGATAAACAGATAGAAAATAAAGGATAGCGTTGAGAGGGCCTGGAACCTTTTCCAACGGCCCCGACTGTCTCTGCCCCAGGTTATTTTTAGAGGCGCCAAAGGGTGGAGCAAAAGACCTCCCCTAGCACAGGCAAATGCAGACCATCTCAGACACCTGCACTCAGGCCCGTGGTCCAATCATCCTCTCTATGCGGATCTGCTGAGTAAAGCCACGAGGAACCTGAAAACGGGCTCCCACACAGGTGCCAACACCAAAGATCCATTTATCCAGAGAGCAACCAAGAAAACAAACATTAGCAAAGTCAGTAGTCTAATGCGAAGTTATGGTGGCCATAAGATTTTTTTCCCCACTGGATCCATGGCTTTGCCCCCAGTCCCTATCTGGCCCGTGATTTTTCTCTCTGTAACAGTTGCTCGGGACTTAAGGCTCAGGGACAAACTAAAATTACTCCTGTTGATGCAATGTGGAGCAATGCTGAGGGAGGAAGGCTGTCACCTTCACCTTTAGCACAACCGGGCTCTTTCCTTCATGCCAAACTCAAGCTTACGTACATCAAATAGTAGCTAATGGTTCTCCCTTCCTGCTCTAAAAACAGTGGCCACACTGAAAACACAGAGCTTCATCTGAGAAAAGACCAAGAGATCAAACCGGTCAGTTTTCAGGGGCAGCTGGAATCCTTCAGAAGCATCGGTTCCCAAGAGGCCCGAGCTCCATTATCTTTACTGTCAAGGAATTTGCCCTGCCCCCACTCCCCTTTCCGTTAAATTCTAAACTCAAACCTCTAAAAAAGTTTTACTTTGCTCCCGTGCAATATTTGACTTACAATTTTAACCCCACTCATTCTAGTCACGTCCTCGAATGCCACACAGGAAAAAACAAATCTGTCCCCTGTTTTTTTCATGGCAACGTTTTGATTTGAACATGGTAAACTATTTTAATTTGCTTTCTGTTGCTGTGGTAAAATGTTCTGAATAAAAGAAACTTGGAGAGGAAAGGGTTTAATTTAGCTTACCCTTCCAGGTCACAGTCTGTGGTTGAGAGAAGTCAGAGCAGAAACTCAAGCAGGAAATGAAACAGAAAGCATGGAGAAATACTGCTTACTGGCACGTTCTCTTCCTTCCCTCTCCTCTGAGCTCCTCTGCTCTCCTCTCCTCCCCCACAGCCTCTTCAGCTCTCTTTCTTCCACAGCCCAGTCACACCTGCCTAGGGACGGCACCACCCACAGTGGGCTGGGCACTCCAACAACAATTAGCAATTTCTTACTGTAATCAAAAGCCCCTTCTGAAACAGGCTTAGGGGAGCGTTCGTTTGAGTTTTTTAAAAAATCAGATTTTTAAGTTAGCAAACAAAGGAATGGGTTTTATTTTGCCCTTTTCATGCATCCTTTATTCTTACTTGCCTCCCTCCACCCGCTTTGTATAGTCTTCCTCTACGCCCTCCTCCTTGCCCCCCAACTGTGGTCTCTTTTCTCTCCAGAATGCTACCCATTCTGATCTCAGGCCAGAGTTCCTTTGAACTGACTCAGAGCTCAGCTGCAAGTCCATATACTCCTAACTCAGAGCAGCCAAGAAAAGAGGAGATGGACAAGGATTAAAGCAGGGATCTCGACTCCCCACCGTGGTGTTAGAGACCCTGAAACACGGGGTTAGCTTCAAATTATTAAGGTCTATAACAGCAGAAAGGGTCAGCCTTGCCTTGTCAATCATAAGGGGCAGGAAGACACTGCCGTGACAGAAGGTAGGTAATAGAACAACATAGTGAGAGAACTTAACGCTTTTGTGTTCGTGATGCGGGACTCTTCAAAAGTGAAGTCCGAACGGCGAGAAAAATCTCTTGTATCCAGGTCCAAAGAAGAAGGGACAGCCATGTAGAAACGTGACTGGACAAAGGGCTTTGATAGAGTCCTAACAGGCGGGAGGGGAAGGCGGCTGGGTGTGGACTTGGTCTGGTTCCTTTCAGTCACTCCATGTAACAGTCCTTCTTTTTGTTTTTCTATTTTTTATTTTTTTTTTGAGACAGGGTTTCTCCGTGTAGCTTTGATGCCATTCCTGGAACTCGCTCTGTAGCCCAGGCTGGCCTCGAACTCACAGAGATCCGCCTGGCTCTGCCTCCCGAGTGCTGGGATTAAAGGCGTGCGCCGCCGCCGCCGCCGCCGCAGCCGCCGCCGCCGCCTGGCTGTAGCAGGCCTTCGTTACAGGTATGGAACACTACACTTGTCACAGGAGGGACTTCAGAGAAGGGAAACAGCTAGAACATCACCTTTCTGCCTTCTGTGGCTGCCTCTGAAGGGAAAGGGGTTCCAGTTTCCACGGTCCACCTTGTGGACAGACTTCCAGTTTTCTGAGTCACTGGGTGAAGCAAGAGGGAAGAGAGGTAGAAGACAAGAGAAAGTTATAAACTTGCTTGCGGGGCTCCTAAAAAGTTCAAAATATTCAGCCCAGCAAGGTGCCATCCTTTGGGCTGTTGCATTCTCAGCCTTGACATCCAGAACAAGCCTGTGTGGAGTCCCAGGCCCCATCTTTCTTTCTGCCCTCTCGGGCAGCAATCATCTTACGGCAATATATTCAGGAGACAGTTTCTTTTTAAATCTTTTCCCCATTACTGCTTTAGAAACAGAATCCACGGCCTAATTGAGAATCCTTTCTGCCTAATTACTCCATTCCCATTTTTTTTTAAAGCAGCGGAGTTGCTGTGGAATTATGTGCTGTATAATTTCATCATTTAGCGATATGTAAATCGGTAGAAGAAAGGAAGAAGGAAGGAGCCACAGCAGAAGAGCAGAGGATGCTGGGAAATTCTATGTGGCAGGATGGGTGAGGTGCGCGCAGACGAGGGAAGAGCCTGTGCCTCTGGAGAGCTGGGTTTGAGTTCCACTCACACACCTCTCTGCATGTAGGCATCTTTGTGGGCTCCTAACTTCTTGTCTGTCAAAATTTTACCCAGCGTCTACTACAGCTCTTGGTTCAAAGTGAAGTCGGCATGAAAGACCGAAGGAGACCCTGGGTTGGGGCCCCCATGCGTTGTTCACAGAAAATGAAGTCATAGGATGACACTGGACACGTTTAAGACACTCTAAAACATGGATTATGTAGAAAGTGCCTTGGAGCCTGGGGGAGAAGATGTTAGTTAACGTCAAAATGAAACAAAGACAAACCGAAAACTCAAACGCAGCAAACCCCTTTCCTTGACTTATGGATAAAGAAGTCTGCATCACAGAGTACAAATAAAACATTGCTTTAATGTCCCAGTGTCTGCCACAGATGAAGTCACTTTTAACTTCCCTTGCTGTCTAGCCTGTTCTACAGATGACAAAGAGTTAGGATATGGGCTCATTTTCTCCATGACTTTAAGGGCAGCTCTCCCACACCAGGCATTCCCAGATGCTGTTCA
Organism: Peromyscus aztecus; assembly: GCA_902168405.1. Classification (NCBI taxonomy): domain Eukaryota; kingdom Metazoa; phylum Chordata; class Mammalia; order Rodentia; family Cricetidae; genus Peromyscus; species Peromyscus aztecus. The sequence goes on along the minus strand of CABHPQ010143564.1, from coordinate 8,089 downwards.
CATCTGGGGCTCCCAAGGTTGGTCCTTCATGGGTGTCATTCTCAGCTTGGCTCTGCAGACTCTCCCTGTAATCTAGTGGGGAGATCCTGAGTTGAGGAGGTAACAGAAAGGAGCCCCTTCATGTGGGCAGAGGGAAGCATGCTCTACTGGTCTCATGTAATCCAGGCTCGCTTGCCCAGAGGTGACATCTCCCACAGTGGATGGGCAATCGAGAAAATGCCTCACAGACTTGTCTACAGTCCAATCTTATGGATGCATTTTCTCAACTGAGGCTCCTTCCCAACTCTAGTTTATGTCCAATTGACAAAAACCTATCACAGTGGGTATATATAACAAAACAAAACACCATGAAGTTGGTAGAGGGAATGTTGGGGGCAATGGGGGTAGATATGATCATATTTCATTGTATACCTATATAAAATTCTCATGAATAAGGAGAAAGTAATTAAGTGATCCAGTTTACCCACTTCCACTGGCCAATGTGCACACCAGAAAGTGAGCCTCACCAACCATTTCTCATTGAGGACTAAGCTTTGTCATACTTGTGGCCAACATACAAGGGAGTCTTTGGGAAAGCATGTACTTTGGTATCACTGGACCTGGAATTGGACATTGACTCTGCCAAGCGCAGTCATGTGATTCACCTTGAAAATAGGGGTAATAATAGTCACCCCCATTGAATGTTACAAATAAAAAGCTATGGGACTCTGGCTAAGAATCAGACCGGACAGACAGACAGAGTCCTCCCACTATCCCTGTGTTGTGATGGGAGAACAAGTAAGTGTAGAAACAAACCTGTGAATAGTTTCACATTCTCCATGGAGGTAACAAATCAAACAGGTTGGCATGCTTTAACAGATTTGGCGGTGACTTAAGGCCTCTCTGAGCAGGTGACGTTAGCTGGAGCTGGAAGAAGGATAAGGAGGCAGTCATGAATCAGAAACTACTCAAGGCCTAGCAACTGGGACTGGAGTCTTCCCCTGCAGGACCCACTGAGCCATGTTGCTTTTCTCCTGAAGCCAGAACCCATATGTCTGTTCACTTCACCCAGATTTTCTTGCGTAGGCTCTGATTTTCTTTTCTTAGCAGCCCAGGGAGGTTTCTCCACTTCTACCCTGGGCCAAAAACAACTTGTCACCAAGGTCTCATGGCTTATTTTTCAATATTTGTTCAGAACAATCATATCCCAAGTCTTGTTATTCTAAGTGTCCATGCTGAAAGTTATGAGACACCACCACTCATGACTGGGTTTGACTATTCAAAAATTATCCAGGTAGACCCTTAGTGAGGTCAGCAATAGCTAATGTGTACCCATGAGAAAGTCCCATAAAGTCTACTTGTTAAAGTATGGGGGAAAGACCCATAGATAACATAAGTACACATCAAGTATCTTTTTGCATCATCACGAATGTATGGGACAATGTCAGCATATATAGGTTAGTGAATGATGCTGTTGGGATCACAGAAATCAATTATATAGCATCTGTGCTCTCAGGAAATTCTGAGCATGATGAGGACAGGACTTTAAATAAACATATGATTATAATGCAAAAATAATAGATACTACAGGCAGAGAATCACAGAAGAAATACAAGCAATAGATAGAAAGGAATGGGCTGGGTGGCGGTGGCGCACGCCTTTAATCCCAGCACTCGGGAGGCAGAGCCAGGTAGATCTCTGGGAATTCGAGGCCAGCCTGGTCTACAGAGTGAGATCCAGGACAAGTACCAAAACTACACAGAGAAACCCTGTCCTGAAGAAAAAAAAAAAAGAAAGAAAGAAAAGAATGCTATTTTCTTGAAGGTGAACCATGGGAGACTTTTCAGAGCAGGTAGTATTTGTCTAAACGTTGACAGGCTCAGATACTTGCCATACACACACACACACACACACACACACACACACACACACACACACACACACACACCCTTAGCTAACAAAACATAAGTGGAAAGAAACGTGGCGGAGCAGGGAAGCTGCAGAGTCTGCATGCATCCACACGCAGGGACATGTCTCTGTCTTCTTACTGACTCTTCTGTGAAGAGTCTTACTGACTCTTCACAGGTCTCAGTCCCACACAGGCTGTCTCTGATCACAAACACACAGAGGACACTGATGGGGCTTTCTTTGAAGATAGCATCCACAGGCTCCCTCAATCTACACAAGGAAATTTCATGTTCCGGGGTTGGGAGATAGTCTGGATCTGCTTGTCAAACTCACCTCAGCCCTAAGAACCAGAATTTTGGCCAAATGATGACATTTATTCTCAACAATTCATTTAAGAGTCACTGTGAGCCATAACCCTTATATTAAAAAAAAACAAACAAAAAAAAAACCAAACTGGAGATGGTCAGATGAAGGCTCTGATCTCTTCTGATTCATCAGGATTCGGCCCTTTAGGCTCTAAACTTTACCTTCCTGTTGGCATTTCCCTCTCAATGCCCCCCAAGGCAGCTTGGGTTCAACCTATATGCTAAATTTATTTCATTCACTCTCTTCCCCAGGTCTACTCCTTTTCCCATGCAAATTATGACTAATTGTTTATCTAATTAGCAACTGAAACGAGGGCACCAAATCACATTATTCCTTTTGTGTATCTGGTTCATCACTACTTTTTCTGCTTTCTCACCATCTATATGAAATGACTCTGCAAAGCCTGACACATTTGTATCTTCAGTGTTCAAATCTTTCCCACATTTCCAGTCCCATTGCCAGTGGTTGTCATATAGGTATTACACAAATTCCAGAGAGCCATCTTGCCCTACCTGCTTCTCTTGTACACTGTCTATAGGTTGCTAGAACGATTTTTCAGAAAGATAAAATATTCCTATAATGTTGTTTCTGCATAGGGAACATGTCTTAGTCATTCTTCTATTGCTATGATTAAAACACCATGACCAAGGCAACTTATAAAAGAAAGCATTTAATTTGGGGCCTATGGTTTCCGAGGGTTAGAGTCCATGACTGTCGTGGTGGGGAGCTTGGTAGCAGGCAGGCAGGCAGGCAGGCAGGCATGGTGCTGGAGCAGTAGCTGAGAGCTTATATCTTGAGTCTGTAAACTTTGTGGGTTTTTGAAACCTCAAAGCCTGCCCCCGGTGACAAACCTCCTCCACAAGGCCACACCTCCTAATCCTTCCCAAACAGTTCCACCAACTGGGGACCAAGTATTCAAATATATGAGCCTATGGAGGCCATTCTCATTCAAACCACCACAGGATACAAATGGTTTCATATGGCATTCATGGTCTTCCCCACTGTTGCCTGGATATATTTTATTCACATCCCAGAGTCTGTTCCCTCTGTTCAACCACGCAACAAAATCTTACCTATTCTTCAAGGTAGTTCAAATATCACATTCTTTGTGACAAACTTCTTGATCCCCAGCCTTGCATTGGAATTCACTCTGATCCCTGTCATGTAGCAACTTCCTTCTAAGTGAAACATTCCCTCCAGGGAAGAGGGGAGAGGCTACTGATGTATAAACTTCATATATCTGAGATAGCCAAAACATGTAAGATCCACAGGACCCCATCCAGAGGTTATAGAAGTAGAAACAAATACTGGGGGTAGAGACTATCTATGGCCAGCCTACCTGCTAGGAAGGAGAGACTTGGCTCTGTTGAGTTGCCTGCAAATTGTGCAGGGAGCTCTAGGGATGCAGCTTTAGTGAGGTTCTGGTATTGGGATCGGCTTTTCACTGATGCAGCTGCTCTTGCATCACCCCTGCCCCTATAAATAACCCCTCACCAATACTCCTGTAGTAATCCCAATAAACTCATTGATTTGCCAAGTCAGACTTTGGCGTAATTGCTACTTTAGTCTATCTTGGGTTCCTTTACTGAGATGAGTAGTGTGTGTGTGTGTGTGTGTGTGTGTGTGTGTGTGTGTGTGTGTTTTCCAGGGGAAAAGTCTCACACAACTGCCTCTATTGTGCTTCCCAAGCTACTAATTGTTCTTTTAAGAGGTAAATAGAATAATGACACCTACTATCACAAACATCATCATCCCCTGAACCTTTGAATACGTTATTTTACCTGGAAAAGGATCTGTAAGTGCAATTAGGTTAAGGATCTGCAAATGAGGAAATTACTTTGCATTACTAGGCAGATCCAGTGCAATCACAAAGTGTCCTTATAGGAGGGAGGCAGAAGGTCAGAGAGAGCTTTGCCACTGTTTTTGAAGATGAGGCAAGGTGATAGGAGTCAAGGAAGATAGGTGGGCCCTAGAAGCTGGGAGAGTTAAGCATGATATGGAGCCTCTAGAAGGATGAAGTCCTGCACCCTCTAGAACAATGCAATAGCAGCTTGGTGTTGTTTCAAGGTGGATAATAACTTACTTATGCTTTAATAGCACACTAATATACTCTAATTGTATTTATTTATTTGCCTTTTATTACACTGGGTACCTTGCACAAGCCCATGGAGATTCCTAATATGCCTTTGAATGTAAAGCAAATGTCATACATGGGGCATTTGAATTGAAATAAAGGCAAACCTTCCATAACTAGATTGAAACGGTAGTGCATGGGAACCCAGGTGGGCTGAAACACATGTGTGGGCATCATTTCAGCTGGTTATCTTTCATGGGGCAATGATGCCAGACCCAGTGCAAGCCTCAGCAGTGGTGGGAAATTTATTAAGCAGCTCCTTAAGGTGATGATGCTTTATGAAGTCAGATGTTTCTCTGATCCTGCCTGCCCTTGCGGTTGGGACAAATCTCTCCTAACCAGTAAACACACAGAGGCTTATATTAACTATAACTGCTTGGCCATTAGCTCAGGCTTATGACTGACTAGCTCTTACGCTTAAATTCACCCATTTCTATTAATCTATGTTTTGCCACGTGTTCCATGGCTTACCGGTCTGCTGGCATGTTGTTCCTTGGGCAGCAGGCTGGCATCCCTCTGCCTCTCTCGTTTCTTCCTATCTGTTGGATTTCCACCTGCCCCTAACCTACCTTGCCAAAGACCAGTACAGCTTTATTTATCAACCAATCAGAGCCACACATATTCACAGCATACAGAAAGACATCCCACAACAGGTTTATGCTGTTATTTCACCTCATTGACACTCTGTATTGTTTTTGCTCTTCTTCAGTTTTCCACAGGAATATATGTGAGGACCCTGGTAAAGAGAGCTGAAGCTCATGGCCTTAACTGGTCATCTCAGTTATGAGCTACTTTCAGCAAGTCCCCTGTCTCCTGTCGGTTATTTCTTCTCGATGCATTCATTCATCCACCTCCCCCAACACACACACACACATTAATTCAACAACTACCAAGACTGTTCTGTGGCTTGTGTAAGGATCCAGAGAAGGAAAAGGCAAAGCACTGGGTGTCAAAGGGTATGCATCAAAGAAAGGAGAGGAGGTAGACAAGGTGGAGAGGTGACTGGGACCTTCGATGCTGCTATTACTGTTATGATGATAAAAACACCCTGGCAAATACAAATTAAAGGAGAAAGGGTTGATTCTGGCTCACAGTTTAAGGGTCTAGTCCATAATGGCGGGAAAGTCAAGTGAGTGAGAATTGAAGCAGCTGGTCACACCCATCCACAATCAGGAGACAGACTAAATGAATACCTGTTGATGCTCAGTTCCCTTCCTCTGTCTATAATACAGTCCAGGATCTCAGGCAGGGACCTGTACCTCCCGCTGTGGTGCTGTCGAGTTCATGTGGATTCACGTGTGTAACATTTCAATCTAGCTCGGAGACGTCACTCAAAAGATCATCCGGTTTTGATTCAGATACCCACAAAGAAGACCTTCACTTTAAATTCAATGGACCAGTCTTCCCACCACATTTACTATACTGTACTGTATTACTATACTATACTATACTATACTATACTATACTATACTAATATATTATAATTAATAATATAATCAGGATAATCCAAAATAAATAATAAATACATAATTTTAAAAAGGTAATCCTCCAACAGTTGTGTCCGGGAGGCCCACCATTCAGATGATTCTAGATTCTTTAAGTTGACGACACCAACCGTGAACAGAGCTATGCTAAGCTGTGTATTGCACAGCTACGTATTTTCTTCTTTATCATTTCTGTAACTTGGACCACACAGGCAAGACTGAGGTAACGGTGAGTGCTGTTTGCTTTACACTCAAGGCCCAAGCTTTCTCTCCCTAAAATGTTACACTCAATACATACAGATAGATGGACTGCTAGAGTTCAGATTCCCGACTCGGCACTGCAGCTTTTCAGTGCGATGGTCTAAATCAGTGGTTCTCAACCTGTGAGCTGTGACCCCCACAAGGGTCACATATCAGATATACTGCATATCAGATATTTATATTATGATTCATAAGAGTAGCAGAATTACAGTTATGACATAGAAATGCAATAATTTTATGGTTGCGGGTCACCACAGCATGAGGAACTGTATTAAAGGGTCACAGCATTAGGAAAGGTTGAGAACCACCAGTCTAGATGGACAAACAAAAGTTCACCCCTTTCCAAAGGGAAGTCAGCATCCCTTCTCATTGGCACTTAGTGGGTCCAAATTATTAAACTCTCTTCACCACAAATCATGGCTGCTCTGCTGCTAATTTATTGTGTGATTTGGAAAATTCCCATCCAGTCTCTTCTGATTCCTATTCATCCCTGCCTACCTCCTATGATTATTGTGGAAATGAATGTGATAATAATATAAGGGATGTTGCAGACTAAAAGCTATTTTTATGTGCTGCCCTTTAAGTAATAATAGTGATTCTAATATAATATTTACATGAATAATTATTGCTGTTTTCCTTATTGCCTTCTCACTATTATTAACATGGGAACGTTGTTATTTGCTTCCAAGAATCAGGCAGCTGTCATTTGTCAAGTGATTCAGTTGCCACAAGATAAAAAGCAGGCTCCATCAGGATGCACTCAGAGCCCTCTTCCCTAAACAGCACATCTTTCCCTCAGGACCACAGCGGCAGAGTTTATCTATTGTGAAAGCACTTATTGGAACACAAGGGATGGCCTAGTTCTGAGCCTTCTCCAGGAATGATCTTCTCACTCTCACACAGGTAGAGGATCTACCGCTGTGCAGTGGGTGACCAGGGCCTACCAGGATCTGCTGTTGGATCCCGTGGTACCCAGTCTCCCTTTTTGATTTCATTGTTTGGCGCACATAGGTATGTCTCCATCCTTCTGACATGGCTGGTCTAAACAGACTTACCTCTCAGACTCCGAGGAAGTAGATTGTGACTTTCAAAAGGACGACTTCTTTTGCTACTTCCTCAAAGTGCTTTTGCTCCTACTTAATTACAAGTCCCAAGTCGGCCTCCTTAATGACCTCCATCTCCCTTGTTGATGAACTACAATCAACAAAGTTTCAATGTTATTTGTAAATGCTGCAGCTTAGCAACGGGGGTTCTCTGTTATTCATGACTAGATATTAGTACAGAAGATGACCTGACCCTGCATTGCTATTTCCAGAATGAACAACTACTACCGTGCTCAATGGACGATTGGTTCTGGGGTAGCCAACTGAACATGGAGACAAGGGTCTCAGCCCTGTTATTCATTGCCCTTGTGACAATTTATTCCTCTTTTCTCTGTAACATGGGCACATACAAATTTCTTTGCAGCAAATGTCATACTTATATGTGATGGTAACTAGGAAGTGCTGTACAAAGATTAGGTCATAGCAGATGGTTCTGCTGGAGGATTTTAGGGCTTGAAACAAGGAGGGGGGTATATATTCATTGTTTTGTATTGGTTGTCCCTACTGATGGTGGGGAGGGGGGGATCGGTGGCAGTGGAGTTGTGAGAACAGTGGGGACAGACTAGGCACTTGAAGTTAGGAGAGCTCGTCCTTGTCAGGCTGTCACTTACTCAGTGTTATGACAACCCAAGCAGTCCCCATTCCAGGCCTTCCCCAGCCTCTGTCTTATGACGGATAAAGGTTCTGCTACTAAAGCTAGACTAAGCCAAACCAATTTTAAAACATGCCAGCACCATTAGGCCAGATTGAAGGGGTCAACACGGCAACAGAAGAGAGCGCTGGATGCTGCGGTGGCGGAAGAATCACGAGCTATTGCTGTGGGATGTTCTGTATGGCAAATGTGTTGCTAATAA
>CABHPQ010143563.1:8574-22733 GCA_902168405.1 Peromyscus aztecus | reverse complement strand
GGTTTTGCAAGTCTATGCTTAAAGAAAAGGTTAGCTGAAGGTGGCCCAGTAGGTGGGCTCTTTCATGAGATAACCTTCACTGGGTGTCTTCATCTAACTTAGCTTAACTTGAATCTTCACATTTTCTTTGTTCTTTTTTATTTTTTCCCTATGTTTATTTAGCAGTGAACCAGCAAAAATAATTTAAAAAGAAAAGTGGCCCAACAGGTTATCCCAAGAAAGAAGAACCTTTGAAACAGAAATAGAACAGGGTTAGCTTTGATCCAGAACTTCCCCCTAGGCACAACAAAATGTTTATGTTTGAAAGGTGGGGTGCCTTTTTTATCTGGCAGCAAGTAGCATATCTATCCTTGGCTGCTACTAAATTTTTTTCAGGTAATTAAGACATTATTTTTCTATCAGAATTCATTATGATTCCAAATGTAGACCCTTTTATGGCAAGATACTTTAGGCCCTCATCATGGAGCAAACTGAGTACATCTAGACAGGTTATAACTGTACATGACCCCCTTGAATAGTGAGATTTGAATTGTGTGATTTGTTCTTCAGAACACACTAGAGCATATGTGTCCACATGCATGCACACACATACACATATGCACATACATGCACACACCACACACAGACACACATACCACACACACATCTCACACATACACACCACACACACATCTCACACATATACAACACACATACATACCACACACACATACACCACACACACCACAGATACCACACATACAAACACACAACACACTTTAGACACACATACACACACACACACACACACACACACACACACACACACACCACATACCCCCCATACACACAGTGCTGTGGTCATGACTCTCTTGACCCACGCCTCCTACAGAGGTCCTTCTGGAGCTGGTCAGCCTGGTTCCTCTTGCTCAGCTGTTAGGGAGACCGTACCATAGACCCATATTCTTTTGGCTTCAATATAGTTCATTGAAACTACATTTTATGCCAGTGGGGGATCCTTGCTCTGCCTACAATCCCTAACAATCATCTGCCTGAGGTCTCCCCATCATGAAAGGCTTTCAAGCAGCAACCCCTCATCTTCCTTCTTTATTGCAGCATTTCTTACAACGATCCCTTTCCCACTCCTGGATTTCAATCAAAAGGCCTTGCTTAGCTTAGCAAAGGCAAATGACTAACATAGCACTCCTCTGGAACTTCTCAACTAAGGTCTGACACAGTGTGAGTGGGGTGTGGGGGTGACAGTGTGGGGATGGCCAAGAAGAACCTCTGAGTCTTTGGATTGACTGGAAACTTGCCCTTCCCCTCAACTACCCAGACAGTAAATGTGAGCAATGCAGCAGCAATGGAGAATTCAATGGAAAGAACCACATGTGGCATTCTGACCCCCAGGCTGCAGTTCTGGGACCTTTGCTTGGTTGGTTTGGACAGGGAACAGGCTTGGCCCCATGAAGGAGAGAGCTGGAACATCCAGCTTCCTGCACACTAGCTTTGTAAAATACTGTCCTGTCCTACAATACAAACAAAACAATCTCTGGTGGCTGAGCTCAGAAGGGGAAAAAGACTGACTTTTTGTCATTCTCTAGAACAGAATGAAGCGGAGTCTTTGGCAATCTGTTTTCTGTAGCCCCGAGCCAAGCTTTTCTCCATGGGCTTCTCCACCTCTTCTGAATGATGTGGGAAGCAAACTAGGGCACACTACAGTTTGGCAAAGCCTGGACAAAATATGACTGTGGAGGTGAAATACACACGCTAAAGCTTCAGGGCTCATGAAGTACAGACTTTCATTTAAGGGATCTGGACCATGTGAGAGATTAGTGGGCAGCATGCATTCTAATCTCTTCTAAAATCCTATTCACTCACAGGCACCCACAGCCCTGTATTTCTTTAGGTGTCAGAATTTGTCCCAAATGCATGAAGGATACTGGCTTTGATGGATGCTCTTACTACACTCAAGGCTTATTCATCTGTAGCTCTAGAGGCCACCAGCCTATTCAGGTTTTATCTTTTCCATAAGTTACCCAGAGTAGATGCCACATCTCTGTTCTTTCATAGTTGAACAGTTCCTGTTGGATTATCTGGCTGTTTCCATCAAAGGCATGACATGTGCGACCATTAAGATGACAATCTTGTTTATGGGATATGAAAAACCTAATATACAGATTCTCTTCCTCCAGGTCATAGCAAACCCTTTTCTGGAACTCTTCTAACTCAAGCAAATGTTCAAAAAAAAAAAAAAAAGGGAAGTGCCAGAACATTTATTATGAGTCCATGAAAGTTGCTACTTCTCTCAGATTTAAGAGGAAATTTTAGCTTACTCTTAGCTACCCCTCACTTACCAACAAAGATGGGAGCAAATTGGCTCCTATAGTCTCAAATTTAGAGGGTCCTTAAAGTTCCAAGGAAGGTAGGATGCTAAAAGAGGCTGCAAACTGGATTCAGTGAACATCCTAATCATCCCCCAGGTTGATATTCAGTGACTATGTTTAGGTGGCTCATTAGGTACCAGGGTGTTGGATGCAAGACCAGTGCACCAACCCATGGCTGCATCCAACAGCTATTTAACAATTGTCCACCCAACTGTTTAACATGTATGATTTAACATGCAGATAACAGGCTCCACCCCCACTTACTAATTCCATGAGCCTTCCAGTTTCCTGGTGAATTTCTTTGAGCATATCCTCATACCCTTCTTCTTTTTTGAACAGAAATGCTAGTGGGAGAAACCCACTGTAATGTAAAGGTGCACATTATTCTGAGAGCATAGATTTCCCCACAAATACCTGCGTCACTTCCACTGCTCTGTAACAAGTGGCTGCAGCTGTTGCCATGACAATTTTCATTTTTAAAAACCTGTATCCATACAAAGACAGACAACACAGCTGTTTCCATGAGGCATCACAAAACAAGACCAAATGTGATGGCATTGCAGCCTCTGCCAGGTGAAGATGCTGTGCCTCTAATAGACCCAAGGATGGGACCTTGGGTTGCCTCGAGACAGCCATTTGCCTTCACTGTAAGCAGAATTAGGGTTGATAAATTAGAGCTGTTGTCTGTTCAGTTTTATCCTTTCAAAAGGCACCCACCTCCCCTAAATCTGCATGGATCCTCACTCCAGGAGTGACTGCTGCTGGGACCCCCTCCCTGACTACCCCAACTTGTATAGCTTCCCACCTACACATTACAAATATACTACCAGCAATTTAAAACCGTATGGACTTTCCAGAGAGACCAAGTATACTGATCCTTCTAGAGAAGGGAGTTTGATGCTCTATGTGTGTGGTCTAGTTGGCACCAACAAGGGCAAAATGCTATTATCTGTGTCGCTAGTCTTTGGAGTAGTGTGTATCTTTTGTTTTTGTTTAGGGCTTGGTATTGCTAGCCAAATCAGATGTGAAAACTGATGTGAGAACTCCCAGCTATGAAACAATGGTCTGACCTCCTCCTCCTAAACAAGATTCAACTGGTTACCCCTCAACGATGCCAAGGACTGCTTCTTGCTGATGTTCCCACACAATGTGTCCTCTGGGACTGTGGCCATAGAACAGTGAAGGGAGGAAAGTTGACCATATTCCTTATGGGAAAAGCATCAGAAGAGAAATTATCCTACCATTGATGCCCCCAGCTCATGTTACTGCTGAATGCTCAAAGAACACAATCTTGTTTGGAGTTTTTAAAGTATTTTACCAAACAACTGATTAGAGCTATTTTGTTGTTGTTATGAGCGCTGAATTATAGTCAGCACAAATTGCCCAATCTAAAAAGAAAAGGATGTTTCTTGGGAAGTATAAGTGGTCCTGGCATTCTGGAATAAGGGCCTTCCTTTGCTTTACTAAACACATAAGTAAGCCAAAGTCCTTTGAGGTGGTTGTCCTTAATACAAGGCTGAGATGTGGCTTACTAATAATCCATGGCATCTGTAGTTCCTGTGAGCTAAACAATAGCCTGTGTTTGATCCTCACTTGCAAGAGACTCTGTGACCGTAACAAACAATGCTTCCATCTTCTTCACAATTGCCTTGTGATTGGTGCTACTAGTTGACCATAGGAAAGAGGACTCCAAATTCTTCTAGGTACCTGCAGATGTTACAATCCCATATGTTGATAGAAACAGCGTGTATAATAAGTTGGATATAATTACAACAAATGAATAAAAACTTACAGATGAGAAATTGAAGTGTCTCAAAATGTTTCATCTCTTCTTTCAACATCTAAGTGTGACATCAATGGCACACATGTTTTGGTAAGCCCAGAAACCAATGAGAATATGGAGAGTGAAGACACCGCTACAAACTCCTGGAAATAACTCCCAGTCCATCCCAGCTCTGGTTGGTGACCCACTGTCTACACACCTGTATGTTCTGCTGTCCTAAGTGGGGGGTTGGGGGGGAGGATTGGGAACAGAGAACAGACAGAAGCTCCCTCTGGACAGACTAGGATTCTACAAGAAAGGGAAAATAAACAGTAGAACTATTTAATTTATCAATTTTAAACAGTGACATAAGTGGGCCATAGCCCACTATTTCTAAATATTAATAAATGTGCAGAAATCGGCAACATTCTTGTTTGCTGGGTACACTTGAAGTCACCCTCCCTAAACTCAAACTCAACTAACAGTCCATCAGGAGAGCTAGTCTGTGTGTAAACAACCTTCTGCTTATCAGCCAGGGAAGGGAGGGTGGGAAAAATACTTCACCTGGTCAAGAGCAGCTCAGGTGGGGAGACAGGGTTGGTATAGACAGGAAAGGCTGCTGCTTTTCCTACAAATGCTTCAGCTATTTCTAATCCTCTTTCACCAAGGCTAAAGCTTCTTGAACTGACCACTGGGTTAGTTATCTCTCTCATTCTGGGAGGGCTGGCTGAAGACAGCATGGGGGAAAGTTCAGTGTGACCTAATATAACCAAACATAATAACATGGTGAGCGGGTCTGCAAGCAAAATGCTGTCAATGGTAACTGGTCACTGTCATTCTTTTTATATAAGAGAACCTGAGGGAGAAGTTACATCTATAATAACAGGAGGAGAGTTAGTTTTCAATATGTCTTCCCTTTGATGGGGTCACATTTATTCATACCGTAGTATTTACTGAGGACCTACTAAGCACTCAGAGTTTTAGAGGTGCTGGGGATATAGTGAAATCAATGATAAATATATAACCCAACCATCACTTTGCTGAGATGGAAAATGACTCGTGACTCACTCTACCCACAAATGAAAAATATTTCAGAATTTAGAATTATAAAGGACTTTCGATACTATCTCCTCTGGAGACTGAAATTCAGTAATGTGGTTTGCCTAAACTCATTTCCCCAGCAGATAGCAGCCAGCCTTACTCTCAGTCTGCTTCTCAGTGCGTCATCTCACTTCCAAAGACTGTTTGGAAAACTCTACATTTACATTCCCTTTCCAACTTGGTCTTAAATACTTTCTGAATTCATACATTAACCTTCTTACTGCTAGTGTAAATATGCAGCACAGTAGATTTCAGATAGACCGCTGCTTCCAATTATGTTTACTAGAGAGAACTGGCTGCATTTGATCTGAGAACAAAGAAGCCCTAAGCCTCGGTTAGTTTGAGTCCAGAGCTGGACCTAGGCCGGAAGATGATTAGGAGATAAAATACGGCTCCCTTTTCTCAAGAGGTTTGTCATTTCAAAGAAGAGATAAAGCACAGTAATATTTTCTCACATAAGTTTTACAGACCCAAGTGGCCAGACCACTGTTTCAGGAATTCAGAGGTGGGGAGGAAATCGTGAAGGGCTCCCTGCATTTTTTTAATATGGATCCTGGCCTTTTCCATTAAAGTGCATGTGTTAGGATCATTGAGAGGAAGGGAGAGCAGGTTTCAGACCTGCCAGGTTAGGTAGTGCCTCTTGGGAGATGGCTTTGTGCTAGACAAGCTCTTGGCCTCTCTAGGCACGATAAGTGACAGTGTATTATAAGGCCTTAGTGTGATCAATGGTACATATAACAGTTACATATCCAACCCTTTCCGTTGTCTCCATGGGCTCATCTGTGAAGAGGGTGCCATGACAACACAAGTCTCCCTTATTTCTCTCTCAGGGCTCTTAGGATCATGTTGTCTAATAGAGGTGGATGGCAAGGTATGATTACTGCTAATGGAATTCTGTAAAGAGCTGTCTGTCCACGTATTCCTAGACTTGGTTTGTCACAAGCAAAGAGGAGTCTAAGTGTTCTGCTGAAGTTTCACTGCAGTCAATGCCAAGGACAAGTGGAGCTCCAGCTAACAAAGCAAGTGGTCAAATGTATCAGTTCGCTGGTCCAGAGCCCCAGGGAGTAACCTTTAGGAGGTTATTGAGGAAGTTTATCCTCTGGCTATCACTTAGAATCACCCAGATTGAACCCCAGTTCTGCACATTTTTCTGAGTGCTGTATCAGATGGAAGGTGAATATGACTTCGAGGATAGTGTTCCTTCTGATTCCCTGCTTCAATCAGCACAGTGTCCTCACTGTCCCTTTGCCCACACTCCTTCCACCCCCACCACACTCACAGTCTGCTGGCTGGGGCCCTGCTGTTCCTTCTGGGAGAGACTCTACCCCAGAAGGGCCCTTCTAACTGCCAGAGAGCATTTTCCCACGTCCTTGTTTGTTTAAAATTCTTAGCCAAAGCTTTCCTCGACTTTTAACAACTAGTCACCTCTACAAACTTTATCTGTCCGGAACACTATTGTTTTAAGCATCAGCTTCACTGATACATTGATGTTTCAAAGCAGGGAGAGGAGGCCTATTGAACCTTTTGCTTCAGCAAGCTGCAGGCTCATTCCCTATAGGACCAGCTCCAGGTAGCCTAGCCTGGGGCAAAGAGCCTCTTTGCTGTGTAGGCTCCTGACCAAAGCTGCACCTGAGGCTCACACCAAAGGGTCCAGGTCAGGACACTTCAGGATTCAGTGTGAAATCTTAAAGTTGGCCCCTGAAGAGGCTCTTTCTCCCCATGGAGACAGGCAGCTGTGCTAGGTGAGTTGCTGAAAATATTCCCTGCCTTTAAACAGATCTGGTTAATTTTAGTGATTTTTTTTATCTCCTAGAAAGTCTTTTTTTTTTAAACAGAGTGCTTTAACACTACTTATTACTAGGTATTGCTTTACTTGATATTTTACTCATATTAACACTTTAATAATTGATTTTAAAAGATTTGTTAAGAAATCCAGCCATAAGGGAAGCAAATCTGAGATGGTCTAATGTGCCATTCCAGCTGGATATCTGATGCTTATCTCTGTAATGCCAAGTTACTTAATCGACCTGGACAGTGGGGCTGATAATAGCATCTGGCCTCGCCCAACGAGGCTCCAACAACTAACAACTGCTAACACAACTCCATCCCTGAAGGCCATTGAAGATGCCTTCCTGCCAGGCTCAGTCACACAGACCTAGCACTGGAAAGGCAAAACAGAGGTTGGAAGATTGTAATGGCAGCCTGGGCTACAAAGCAAAGGCCATCTTGACAAAACCAAAGAACAAAAGGGGAAAAGAGGCAATCCTACTGAAAATTAAGCGCATCAACTGACATTTCCAAGACTCTTAGATGAGAAAGATGGTAGTCACCCATGAGCATAAAGCGTTAAAAGACAAGATGTCCATTCCATATCATGTGAACAAAAATAGCTGTAATCTCAAGTTCTTGTAAGTGCCTCAGATACAGGTTCTTGGAAGGAAACTATTGGCTTATCAATGGGAGGATGGAAAGAAATGTGTGACCAAGCCTGACACTTCACACTCTCTGACCATGTGCACTTGTCTTCTGGGATTGGAACTGTCCACAGCTTGCACCGGTTGGCAGCATGCATAGTGACAGCTATTCAAACAAGTCAGTTCTGTATGGTCTTCATCTAGTACCTGAAAGCACAGGTTAGCATTTTAGGGGATCATCTCACATAGATGAGAATCAGAGCCTTAGTGCTCAAGATGATCCTCCATGATTCCTGATCCTCGGGAATCACACTCCATTGCAGTGTCCTTTCACAATGTACCAGGCTTGGTCTGTGTGGCCACAGAATGGTACAGAAGTAGCAATGTATCATCAAAGAATACATTTTAAAAGTCATCCCAGGGGTGGAGGCATAGCTCAGTGGTAGAGTGCATGTCTCATATGTGCAAGGCCCTGGGTTTCATCCCCATGAGAACTCACGTGCATTGAGGAACCATTTTTGTTCTTTTCTTACTCTCTCACATGCATTCCTTTACTGCTTATCTTGCATTGTTATCTCTGGAGAAGCAAGTCTAATACGTGCTTGTCAAGAAATTGTTGGAGCTTTGGACCAACAGCATGTGAGCATGTGCAGAAGTGAACCCTCTAATCCCATCAGATCTTCCCCAGCATAGAACAAAGGGGGAAATGATCCTATGAAATTGTTGAATTTATGTCATAACCAAGATGTTGCTATGATTGATTGATAAATAAAATGCTGATTGGCCAGTAGCCAGGCAGGAAGGATAGAGCAGGTGGGACAAGGAGGAGGAGAGGTCTGGGAGGTGGAAGGCTGAGGCAGAGAGACGCTGCCAGCTGCCTCAATGAGGAGCAGGATGTAAAGTAAGCCATGAGTCACGTGGCAAGGTATAGATTAATAGAAATGGGTTAATTTAAGATATAAGAACTAGATAGCAAGAAGCCTGAGCCATTAGGCCAAACATTTTAAATAATATAAGTGTCTGTGTGTTTATTTGAGTCTGAGTGGCTGCCGGCCCAGGCGGGCCTGGAGATAACTCCAGCTACACCAAGCAGAATGTTGGGCTCTGAAAACAGTAATACAGAAAAGAATAAAGCAAGTAAGACTTGCTCTTAAGACACTCAAATCCTCCTGATGAGAAGCTGTGTGGAGAGGAAACCACAAAGACAGGTGGCAACCAGACTCTTCACACTGTGGGCTAGGCAGGTGGGAGAGCTGGAGAGAGAAGACCTCTGGGGCAGCATGGCCATCAGCTTGGGTCCTTCTGGGGAGTTCCAGGTATTAGGGCTGAGGAAGAAGGCTCCTCCAGAAGGTAGGGGTGCAGTGGGGTGCATGAGGATGTATGCAAGCTGTCAGTTTTAAAAACTGCCTCTAAATATGTGGGGACATTCTATTTGGAAGAGACTGCAGCACAATAAAAGATCCTTTCTCTCATTAGTTCTGGCCAGGCTTACAGATAACATGCCAGAGATGATAAGGAGATACAGAAAGAGTCTACACTACTTCCTCTCAGTTGTGATGTAGCTGAATTCTTGCAAAAGTGCAGGGAAGGAATCTAGAAGACCTAGAAACATCTCCTATTCTTACTCATTACCCACAGATCTCCATGGGAGTATCCAGTGAGGACCACATAGACTGAAGCCCAGTGAGGGCATCAAAGGCTAAGCTTCTACAGCCATGGTTCTCAACCTGTGGCTCACCATCCCTTTGTGCATGCTCGTGTGTGTGTGTGTGTGTGTGTGTGTGTGTGTGTGTGTGTGTGTTGTCAAAGGACCCTTTCACGGGGGTCACCTAAGGCCACCACAAAACACAGATATTTACATTACAATTCACAACAGCAGCAAAATTACAGTTATGGAGTAGCAACAATAATAATTTTATGATTGGGGTCAGCACAACATGAGGAACTGTGTTAAGGTTTAAGGGGTCACAGCATTAGGAAGTTTGAGAATCACTGTTCTAAAGAGACCCTGCAATTCTGGAAAGGGACAGGAAGAGGAAATACCTTTTCCTGCCCATCTCAATCCAACTGGTCCACTGTGTTCATATGAACTGTAGCTGGCCTGTGTGGTGTGGTTCAGTCTCAGAGCCCCAGATCCTCCACAAGGCCAGTTCTGTCCTCAGAGCTCACAGCAGGCTTGCTCTGTGTCCTGACCTATGTGGATGAAACACCTCATAGACGAGCTCAATTAATCAGCCTTTTCCATATTTAATAGGGTCTTAATAATGATTTATTTTCTTGGACTCTGCAATCTTTTTTTTTAATCTTTAGAGCAGAAATTGCAAACTTGGGTGCCTGCAAGCTGTACGTCTCATGCAGAGGTCAGCATGAAGCTGTTCACACCTGTCCAGGCCCATACTGTCTAATAGCGATTTCCTAGGGTTATTCTGTTTGTTTTTTATAAGGAACTGAAATTTTAAGTGCATGGAGTGTAATTTGCCAATTTAAAAATGTTGGAATGGCACATCAAATATTAAACATTGCACGGGCTATGCAGTCTGTGGGCTGATGGAGTCTGGACGGTGGAGGTCAGTGGACTGCACATCGGTAACTTAAGCTTTAGACAGCCATGCTGGCACATACCATCTTTGGCATGTGGTAAAGGAACTGTACAGAAACCACCACCCTTAAGACCTCTTATTTTGGTGGCCTCCCTTCAGTAAGGGCTCTCTGGAGTCCCAAGCAATGTGCCATTTACAGTCTGTAGAGGTGGTTCTAACATCCACAGAATCAAACCAAAGTGGAACTCCCTTCTGTACTACTACATAAGTTTATAGGAAAATTATACCCATATCTTAAAAACCTAGCTGAGCTGGGCGGCAGTGGGTTACACCTTTAATTCCAGCCCTTTGGAGGCAAGAAGATTTCTGTGAGTTCAAGGCCAGCCTGGTTTACAGAGTGAGTTCCAGGGCAATCAGGACTACACAGAGAAACCCTGTCTCAACAAGCAAACAAACAAGCAAACAAACAAACAAACAAAACTAGCTGTACTCAAAACAGACAGATCCTAGGAATATGAAACAAAGGTAAAACTAACAGCTAAGATGATACACTCCACTTGATGCTAATTACAAAAATTCTTATAAAAATGATTTATGTGCTTTCTTTAACTGACTTAAAGAATCAAGTAAATAGATAACCTTATTATTTATTTATTCTTTTCAATTTTATAAACTTTATTATAAAAATCTACAAATAAATAAAACATCACACACTAAGGTTAATCAGACCTGAGGTCTATATAACTCAATAAACTTCTAATAAGAAAATTCAATTAAACAGATGTTCTCTTTTTATTATAACTGCTTCATAAAATATTTTAGTATGAAAATATAGAATAGGAACAAGTATAAAGGAGAGGCAGAGAATTAAAAAGTACACATTTAAAGAGAAAGAACCACTGCCATAAAATGAAAGTAATACAATGTGAAAACTCTAAAACCTCTATTTAAAATGACTAAGCAGACCATAAAATTAGGTATAAAATATAGCAAAACGATGTAACTGTAGCCAATTTAGAAAAGGTAGGGGAAAAATCTAGCAGGCAAAATATAAGCAATAAAATGAACTCAGGTTATAGCTCAAAAGAAAACTGGACAGATTATGAAGAAATCACTCACAGTGCATGTGAAAAAGAGGTACAGCATGAAGCAATCTCAGGCATGCAGAAGAAACTCTTAACCGCTGAGCCATCCCTCTAGCCCTCAGAACATATTCAAAGTAATAAAAACATCTGTCATTAAATTCTCAGTATTCCCAGTGTTCCAAGAGTGAAAATGCTTGTCAATTCTGAATTCTATACACACAAGTACCCTTCCACAGTCAGGAGGAAATCAACTTCTAATCCAGAAGCCAACACTAGTTGGTAGGTCACAGTAGTAAGTTAAGTTATTTACCATGCACATACCTTAGTAAATCCATCAGCCGTCACAGGAAAAGCTTTAGAAGAAGAAGAGCAGCAAATGCAGAGCAAAGAGTAGGCCCAGTGCAGCAGTGATAAACAAAAGAGGCCATTCAGCAAGCAGAAAGTAAAATAAGTGCTAATTAGACAAATACTAATGACCCTTGAGTGGTTAAAAATTCGGTGGGACTGGGATGGCAGAGGATAACATGAAGGGTGGGAGGGTGAGATAATAAAGACATCGTATGTCCAGAACTCTCGAGTCACTGATGTCAGGACTCTGTTAGTTAAGTATGCTAAAACATAAGGCCAACCAAAAATAATGGAAGGAAACAGAATGAATCCCTTCCTGTACAGTTGTACAATAATGATCAAAAACTAAGAGACAGTGAACACTCAATCTCACAGAAGCAGGAGGGGAGAAAACAAGAACAGAAACGTCCCTTCATATAGGAAAGTGCAAAGTAAGATGAGGCACATTCACACACAAAACATACGTACTTTGTAAGTATTTAAAGGATTTGCATATGAAATATGTTTTAATGTGTCATCTTTTAATTTATGTGTATAAAAATTCTCACACAACTGCCAAGAGATATACAAGGATGCTCACACAACACTGTTGCAACAGTAACAACATTTGGAAAATGGTCAAGTAAATTACAATGTATAACTATGTTCCGGAAGACCATCATATAGCAAGTGATACAACTTACATCTAGGATTAAAAACACAGATAAGCTTAAAAGACATTACAGTAAATGAAAAAGCAAATTATAAGACCTCTTGATTAGTTACATAAATCATCAGTTGCCTCTGTTTGTCCTGGTGAATTTCTCTACCTTAGGCATTTAAAAGGAAACATTCAGTATCTTGCCCTCTCTAACTGAAAGAGAAGCAAGCACCTGCTCAGTGAGCATCTCTGGTGTCTCTTCCTAACCCAATAGAAAGTAAAACTTAATAATGAAAAGGATGTTGCTCACCCTCCACCTTTAACCTCCCTGGAATGTAAACTTTTGAGCCTCAGTACCCAGTTTATAGACAGCACACACCAGAATACAAAGCAGGGTGATAGACAACACCATCACTACCTTTGATGACTTCTGTGAGCTCAGGAACCACCATTGGAACCTCTGTTCCTAATTAGACTTGTTTTGTGAGAAGATTAATGCTGTTGTTGATTTGCTATCCTGGAAATGATTTTCTACTCCTTGTGGCTAGCACGGTCTAACTGAAACAAATAAGTGCACTGGGATGCCCTTCACTCAGACTGAAGATGTAGAAATGTGGAAGAGATTATTCATAGGCACAGGACGCAGACACAGGCACATGAGAGAAAAGCTGGTTGAGAGTCACCTTCCCTGATGTTAGGATGCAACAATAAAGGGAGAAGGGTTTTTAGAGGATTGGAGATGGGAGGAGGGAACAGGAATGAAAATTTAAGCCCCGTATGGGTGATGAATACCAAAATTATTTGATGAAGTATTTGAAAAGTTTCTTTTCTCTAGAACAAAAGAAACTTCTGGAGGGTTAATTCTCCAGTTGCCACATTGTCACAAATTCACCGTGTCTTACGGAGGTGCTCAGTAACCACCCAATATCTGATCCATTTCCTGTGCCAGGTCTGAGGGTGGAGCTGAGCTAAGCCCCTTTACCATTACAGTTTTCTATGTACAGATCGGCTGTGATCATGGTGCACTACCCAAGAGAACAGAATGCCAGGAAACACTCACACCATGGCAGGCTAAGTAAATAAAAACTCTGGGAAGCAAGATCTCAAAACTTTAAACAAACTAAAATCAAAACAAAAACAAACAAATAAGCAACCCCCAACAAAGAATGTGAAGGAGAACCCATGACTATGGAGATGGAGAGTGAAGGCACCTTGAAGAAATCTCAGCTCATGGACCAATTCTCTGTAAGCCAGCCTAGAATCCATGGTTTGCAATCACATTTCCAAACTGTTCATTCAGTCTGGTGTTTGGACAACAAGACAGCAACACCGTTAATAAGTTTTAACAAAATTTTACCTGTCCATGATATATATTCACATGAGGAATATAGAAGGCATAAAATAGAAATAAATAAACAATTCTTTCTCACTCTCCTACCCTGAGTCCTTCCCGATGTAAGCACTGTTAATCTTTTTCAAGTTTCTCTATATTTAATTATAACATAATTCGAGTGTAATTAACAACTATGTAGTTTTTTTAAAAGTAAAATATATATATATATATATATATATATATATATATATATTTTTAAACATGTATCGTATCACACACACACACATATCAGTAAATTGTATTTTAATTGAATTTATATATTGGGTGCTTTTCCAAATGAGTTTCTAGACAGACTTCACTCATATACAGTTAATACATTTAATAAACCAGTTCTGCTTAACTGGACATTTTGCTTGTTTCAATTTTTTTATTATTATAAATAATGTTGCAAGGAAATCTTTATATGACTTACCTCCCTCCCCCTTATACATGAAAAGCTACTTTTATTGTATTTTAAATTCCATGACTCACCTCCCCCATATACATGAAAAGCTACTTTCATTGTATTTT
>CABHPQ010143562.1:24206-44039 GCA_902168405.1 Peromyscus aztecus | reverse complement strand
AAGGAAGGAAGGAAGGAAGGAAGGAAGGAAGGAAGGAAGGAAGGAAGGAAGGAAGGAAGGAAGGAAGGAAGGAAGAAAGAAGTGTCCTGTTTTAAGGAAGACTGCTATTTTATATTGGGCTGGATCTGTCGCTCTCCTTAATTGCATACATAGTATGACCATGAGTTAGACACACCCAAAGGAAGTGATATGCCAGATGAGATACAAAACAGGGATAGGATAATTCAAGTGAGCATGAAAGAACATACTCAAAGTAGAAGGAATGGAATATATAAAAGTTCTGCATGAGAAAATGATTGGCATATTCCAAGAAATTACCACTTAGTATGGCCAGGTTGTTTCATCTAGGAACACAGCAGGAAGAAAAGTCCTAACAAAGAATAAATGTAATAATATATGTGAAAGGTCACTATATAATCTGATACAGAACAGGACATTATTGCAAATGTGCCGTTTTCAGTCCATGTATCTTATCCGTATTGCAGATGCTGCACTGAGAACCTTCCATGGGGCAGGGCATTCATGGAAGAAAAGAAAAGCAAAGACAGCAAAGCAAATCAGAGATGATCCGTGGAACCATGGGAGCTGAGGCTCATCACCAGCAATCTCTTAGAACAGGCTTTGAACGCAGCTCATAATCAGCAATCAACAAGTTTTGAATGGCTGGATGGGAGAGAGAGACCTAGGTCAAGTTCCTTCTGCTCACACACTTCATATTTAAAAGGAGAACACAGCAACAATATTTAAAGGAATCATGCTAGGAACAAATGAGAGAATATCTATAATAGTTAGCAAAAATTAATTGAAGAAACTAAGGGAAAGGATGTACACACTGGATGATCAGTAAATTGACACAGCTGCCCCTACCTCACTATTACAGCTCCTGTTAGCGTTGGTGGGTGGGGGCACATAATGGAAGGAAATGTAACTATGAAAGGAGCTACAGTCAGATTTAAATTGTTGTTGTTGTTGGTGGTGGTGGTGCTGGTGTGTGTGTGTGTGTGTGTGTGTGTGTGTGTGTGTGTGTGTGTATTTAAAGGTAGATATTTAAGATTCTTGAGTGTTTCTGATTAAAATATCTTTGAAAAGTTCTTTAAAGTTTTTTTTATGCCTAGTGATACTTTTAACTCATAATTTACTTTAAAATTTTATTATATTTCATTTATTTGTTTTGTTTATGTATGCATGTATGTATGTGTACATATATGAGTGTGCACATGCCATGGCACAGGCAGAGAATAGAGGACAACTTTGGATAATAAGTTCTTTTCTCATCATGTGGGTCCCTGAAATCAAACTCAGGTCAGCAGGCTTAGCAAAACGTAGTTTTACCCACTGAGCCACCTTGCTGACCCTAAATTTACTTTTGTAAGTGCTAATATATAATTACACATTTACTATGTCTTTATTTTCATACTATTAGCATGGAATTTTTCTGTGCTCTCTCTGATTCCTTATTTGTGTCTTTAAATTTGAAATGTATTTATTGCTAGCAACATATAATTGGATCCCTTCTTAACCAATTTAGTCATTTCCATCTTTGTATTGACATTGAATCATCTAATGTGATTATTAATGTAGTTAGAATGTGCTGGATTCTGTCTAATCTGTTCTTAATCTATTTTTCTTGTCTTTTTTTCTCGAACCAGTTGAATGTTTTGTGATTCAGTCTTATTTGTCACTTAAAAATAACTCTTTGTTTTATCATCTTTGTATGTGTTTTGAATATATATATATTTAAATACACACACATATATTGTCAGGGTCTCATTTTGTAGCTATGGCTAGCCTAGAACTCACTATGTAGACCAGTCTAGCCTCAAACTTGTACAGATCTTACAGCCTCTACCTCCCACATGTTGTGACCTAAGGTATGTGCCACCATGACTGGCCCTAGAATATACCTTTGTCATAATCCTTCTTCAAGTCACATTTCATTTCATCCAGTATAAGTTATTTTCTTCATATTTACTTATTCATTATGTCATATTGTTCTTTAAGAGTGTCTTAGTTATTTTTCTATTGCTGTGGCAAAACACCATGAGCAAGGAAACATAAAAAGAAGCATTTTCTTTTCAGAGGATTAGAGTCCATGACCATCATGGCAGAGTTTATGGCAGCAGGCAGGCAGACATGTAGATGGAGTAGCTGAGAGTTGACATGGTGAGACAACAATGGAGAGGCAGACAGAAAGTCAAACAGATGGTCTGGGCTTTTGAAACCTCAAAACTCGCCCCTAGTGACATATCTCCTTCAGCAAGGCCACACCTCCTAATCCTTTTCAAACAGTTCCACCAACTGGGGACCAAGCATTTAAATATATGAGCTTAGGAGGGTCATTCTCATCCAAACCACCACAAAGGGATTTTAGAATGGCCAGCTCTCCACTGCTTTGTGGAGATGCAGGTTTTCCCTCTGGTATATGGTTTTCCTTTTGACTTCTAGGTTTGCAATCTTAGTAGCAACTTCTTTACCTTTCTTTTGCTAGAAAAAAATTGTATTTTGACTCACTTTTGGAAAAAAAATACTATCCTTGTGTGTAGAGCTCTGAGTTGCATTACTTATCTTTGAGTTCTTTAGAGGTGCTCACTCCTACCTGAAACCATCTATGCTTGTGTTCTTCCTGATGTAACCCCTTAACTCCACCCCTTATTTTAATATTGCTTTTTTTAGGGTTGACTGTTGCATACATGTATATACTGTAGTGTAAACATATTCACTCCCCACTCTCTTTTATTCCTCACACTCCTTTGATAGCCTTCTTCTTCCCAGCTAGACTCCTCTTACTTTTGTGTCTTTTTTAATATGTGAAGGTCTTGTACAGGTGGCAGAAGATACAAGTTCAGTGGTGACATCAAATTCCAGAAGTGGGTGTGATGTTCCATAGCTCTCCTTCCCATCTACCATCTCCTACAGTCTTTCTATGTCCTTGTCTGTGATAATCCCTGGGCCTGGGAGGGAATAACAGAGCTGTTTCAATTAGGGACGCACACTCTTAGCTTTGGTCAGAGATGCTTCCTTTCCCATGGGGATGGTTAGAACAGAGGCGCATAACAGGTCAAAGTGCTGAAATAGGCGACTGCTAAGTGTCTACCACTTCTTCCTGAGGTGATCTCTTGATCTTCAGGTTTAGCTCATTGATTATGATTCAGTTTAGTGTATTTCAAGTTAATTAATTTGGGGTTCGTTGAGCTCAGATCTGCTCTATGCCTCTTATTTTTCACCACAGCTGGGTGATACTTCTGTTTGTGGTTTTCAGTCCTAGCTTCCTGCTTCTTCACATCCCCGGCCGTTGCCTTTTTAGATTGCTGTCGCTTGTTTGGCTGCTACCAGTTGTGAATGGTATCAGGATAGGGACTAGATGCTTTGCTATTCTTTTAAATATTCTAAAACTTTACTGAGAGATGCAGTCAGATTCTTTGTGGACAATTTAATCTTTCCGAAATGCACTTTACAACTTTGTTCTGCAATACTAAATGAGCCTTTGTCTGATGCTAACTTTGTCTTGCAAGTAAGACAAAATCTGTTGTCATATTTTATCAAATTTTTGTCTATTTTTCAAATAGCTGGTGAGAGAACCAAAACTGACCCAGCCCAGTATAAGCTCCAGTTGTGGCTTTCTGATCCTTTGGAAGAGTTCCTCCCTCTCCTTCGGTGGTTTTCTTCTAACGTGTCTGACTCATAGCCTAAGATGCATCAATACCCTCTGGAAATCTCCACGGCCCCCTCTAAGTGGTTGGCTTCCTTTTGCTATTCTGACCTGTGAAATTCCCGTTCTTACTGTTATAATGTCAAGGTATACCCCATTCTCTTCCCTAGGTCCCCTCACTGTGCTACTGTGCTATGACTGTAAAGGCCATAAACGGACACCAGTAGAACGTTCATCATCTGTGTCCTGTGAGGGATTAGTGTTTTCCACTGTTTGGTGTCCACTGTCTGACAACTGTTCCATGTATTTTGCTCAGTTCTTTGGTTACATGAGATAGCAGGGTGTGTCTGTTCCCAGATATTCCACTAGAGCTGGACTCTACATGTTAGAATATCATAGTCTTGCACACTCAATAGACCCTCATACTGTCATGGTCCACTTGGAAATGACTGTTGAAGGCTTTCTAGCCTGGAAGTATAAACATGTAATGTAAGAAATCAACCCTGATAAGCAGGAGAGGGAGCGAGGTTGGGGTCACTGTAGTTCATACAGTAGAATCTAAATAATTGGTTGTTGTATAATTGATAGAGGAATAAGATAACATTAGGGTCACATGGACAGTTAGCAGATCATCTCACAAGTCAATGTGAAAGGCAGCTCCTAAGAACTCTCTGCTCATATTCTAGGGGTAAGACTTCACACACGTTAGCTTTCACTTACAGTGGAAAGGGAGGGACTGTGTTAAGTGCTTTTATTGATTTCCTTGCCTTTGCATGAAAGACAATGAGAGGGGAAAATAAACAAATGGAAGCAAATTAATAGAAACAGGCCTGAGGCTGTGATTTGTTACATTCCCAGCAGGATTGATGTTCCCTTTTAATAGAGTTTTTATTATTAGCATTTTCAAGAATAAACGCTAATTTTACAAGGCTTAGCATCTCTTCCCCACTTGAAAATCACAAGAGAAAGGACCCAGACTTGTGATATTCACTCAATTCTGCCCATTTGTGATTACGTGTGTCCCAAAGCTTTCCCCTCTGGACCCATGATACTTCACATCATACAGAGGGAAAAGAATCTGCCTATTACCTTTCTCTTATTCAGGTTGAAACACTACACCCTTAGACCTTAAAATTAGACTGGACAAAGACTAAGAGAAACTGCATTTGTGAATAGGTCTGCTGGGGCTGCCAGGGAATAAGCAGTGTATCAATTATTTATGTTTTCCACTTACATTATTTGGATTTTCACGATGAACCCAAATGCAGTGGCCCCTGGGCACTCAAACCCAGGGAAAGGAAATGATTTATTGACAAATAATGCTAACTACACAAAGACAGTCTGCAACAAATATGGTGATGGGAAGTTACAGCCGAACTGCAGGCCAGGGCAGGTAGTGTATTGAAAAAGAACATGTTCAAGGTGTTTTTCACTCCGTACACACACAGCTAGCATGAACAAGAGACTAAAGAGCCAAGGAAATATACAGTCAAGAAGAGGAGGCCGGGAGAAGTAGATAGCTTATCTAATAGCTTAGAATAGACTCAACCTGTGTCAGTGTCTAGCCACCCTTCCCTGAGTCAGACTCCAGGTTCCAGTCTGGATTGTATATGTCTAGAAAAAGAGTTCAGACACTTGGAGGTGTTGAGTGTGATTAAGAGTATAGCTCGGGAACTGCGTTTGGCCAGGATTTGAATCTTCAGTCGCTAATTACCAGATTGCACCTTTGTCAGCTCACTAAAACTCTCTGAGACTCCAGGTTCTCCTGAATCACTGACACCTACTCATGGTGACTGGTGGACATTTGACATCAGTGTTACAGACACCTGAAGCCAGATAAGTCTTTGTCATGGTAACTCTCCTATGAGTTCTAGAATGTCTGCAGCATGCTTGGCCTCTACCTATTAGCCACAGTAGCATCACCCCTTCCTAAATTAGGTCAATCTAAAATTCTTGTGCACACTGTCAGAAATCCCAAGTTAAAAAAACAAAAACAAAAACCTACCAGGTTGATTTTAGTATGTTAAATAAGATCTGTACCCTGCACGTAATAGGAACTCAAAGAAAGGGAGTCATTATCAGCAGAGTTGTTACTAAAATGGCATCACTAGGAAATGTCAGGGCTAGCTCTCACAATCAGTTTCTGCTTCTTAGTCCAGGGCTTCAAAAACAAGAAGCCACATGAGGACATTTATAGAGTCGGAAATAGAGTGCGAGGCTGGGAGCTTGATTAATAGAACATTGGACCATGAAGCAAAGCCAAGTTTCTAATCTGCTTTGTAAGCAATAGTGGCCAGAGGAAGACCTCATACTAGCAGAAGATACACACAAAGATGGGCTGAGCCAGGAAGATTGTTCTATTCTATAGCATCTGCTTAGCTCATTTCATTAAGGGAGACTGGGTCCTGAGAATGAAAATGGTGACTCATACTCCAAAAGGCTGAAGTCTCAGTGAGCTGGGGGTGCTCCAGACAGTGCAGGTCAGAAAGCATGGGGTGGTTTCTGGAACATTGGCACTGCTAGGCTGCATGGGCCCCGGGTGGCTGTCACCCTTTGACTCACTCTGCTCACAGTGAGACTCCTGGGAAAGGGGGTCTAACCGAGATAGGCATCATCTCACCTGCACATTCTGCCTGGGACACAGTGAAATACCTGGAACAAGGGCCCACAAAAGGTCCTAACACCAGGAAAGGGTGACAAGTTGCCAAAGAGCTGGAGAGGTGTGAGCAGAGGGAACAGAATCCTCAAGTGGAGAAACCAGTAACTATCCATGAGACAGGAGAAAAGTTCTTCCTGACACAGTTGGTCCAACACACACGTTGGTGTTGACAGACATCTCCTCAGCGGACAAGGCATTCATCACACTGAAGATTTGAAGGGTTTTCCCATACATTACAAAATGGGAACAAAAGCTAAATATATATTTCATACTATTGCAGCATTCAGCCACTTCAGAGCCTGAAGACCAGGGCTGAGCCGCTAGAAGAGAGGCAAGGCAGGTCCCATGAAACCTTTGTAAAATTTTCCATAAGTATCTCAAGGTACGTGAGTCTCTTGATATTGATAGAACCAAAGGTTACATGGGTGGGTATGAGTCAGAAAATAGTAGGAAACTAAGCTCTGAACTGTGATCAGGGCTAAACCTGAGTGCCATGTCATACCAAGACATCTTACTTTTATGAGCCTTGTTTCTCTACTAGAAAGTAGAATCATAATGCTGACTTTCTGTCTTGCTTAGCATTACTACACTGTGATGAAACACCATGACCAAAAGCAACTTGGGGAGGAAAGGGTTTATTTCACTTATACCTCCATATCACAGTCTACATCAAAGTCAGTCAGGCCAGGAATGCAAGCAGGGCAGAAACCTGAAGGCAGGAGCAGATACAGAAGCCATGGAGGAGTGCTCTGACTGGCTTGTGCCTCATGTCTGGCTAAGCCTGCTTTCTTATGGCACCACCCACAACATGCAGGGTCCTCCTACATAAGTCACTAATTAAGAAAATGGCCTATAGGCTTGCTTGCTTGATCTGATGGAGAGAATTTCTCAGTGAGATATTCCGTTAGATTCCTAGCAAACGAACTGGTTAAATCCAACCTCTGCATATCCGCCCTTCCTTTCCTACATTGTTCTCAATTTCCGTGAATAACTAGTCTGAATTTAGACTGACTCTTTTTAGGTTCCACACATGAGAGACAACATATACTACTTGTGCTTTTGTGACTGGCTTCTTTCACTTAATATGATGTCCTCCATTTCTTTTCATGTATGACCAACAGGATTTCATTATCCCCATGGCTGCATAACATTCCATTGTGTGTTTGTGTGTGTGTGTGTGTGTGTGTGTGTGTGTGTGTATATATATATATATATATATATATATATATATATATATATACCATTGTACATATTTATATATCATCTTTGTTTATCTATTGATGCTCACTTATGATGATTACATATCTTAGCTACTGAGAATTGTGCCACCATAAATATGGACATATAAGTATCTCTTTGCCACGCTGATTTCATTTTCTTTGGGTACACATCCAGATATGAGACATCTGGATTATATAGTGGATTGTTCTGAGAGCATCCTCACAACAATCCACACAGCAGCACAGAGATGGCAGCTAGTATTCTTCAGTAGCTGCACAATTACATCTGTGAGTACACGAGGTCCCAAGAGTTGAGTAGAATACATACA
Organism: Peromyscus aztecus; assembly: GCA_902168405.1. Lineage (NCBI taxonomy): Eukaryota > Metazoa > Chordata > Mammalia > Rodentia > Cricetidae > Peromyscus > Peromyscus aztecus. The sequence goes on along the minus strand of CABHPQ010143562.1, from coordinate 36,182 downwards.
CAGACTTAGATCCCACTGTCTAAAAGTAGCACCAAGGACTTGAAAAAAAAATGCCATTACATGGGAAGTCTAAAGTCACCTTCATCTAGCATTCATGGTTTGTTCATAGCATGGCTAGTTAGGATGTAGTGTCCCAATCATGAGTAATTTCTATTGTAAGCATTACTTTCAATACCATAGCTGACACCTACTTTTAATTGGCCTGAAAGGAAAATCAAATAAGAACCCAAAGTTGGTGCCCGTGTCTTCCTTTTAGTTACAGGAAACTATACTATTTTTGTTCCTGGGATAGAGAATTAATTTAAATTTAGATTTTAGGTCTTATGAAATGTTATTTTGAGTATTCCTACATATGTCAACTGATGAACAGGTGTACATATTTCTGATTGACATACACCAGCCAATGGGATTGCTGAGTTAATAGATATGTTCCTCTCTGTAGTCTTGGTAGAAAATGCCGAGCTGATTTCCAGTTGGTATTTGTACCACTTCACATAGCCACAAAGCTTATAAGTTCCCGAGTCCACACATCTTCAACAATTCCTGGCACTTTCATCCTTTTAAATGGCAGCATTTGGATAGATGGGTAATAGCTTCTCATTATGCTGACACTTGAAAGGGTTTCACATGTTAAATGTATTGTGGAAATCTGTGTACAGTATTCCTAGTGTGGCCTAGAACAAAATCAATATATAATACTTAGTTTTGTTTCACTGTAAAGAATCATGTGACTTCATGATCCATGGTCACACTAATAGAATATAAATTTATTATGAATCACAATTTAAAATCCAAACAAAAATGAGGCACCACATGAAGAATGACAACCCACATTGCCGTCCACATACATATACACACACTTGTACCCACACATACAAAGAAACAGGCTAAGGCCTAGTCTTCCTAAATAAATTAAAGTGTTCATGTCTGACAGTGCATGCCTAAAGCACAGTGCAAACTTAGTAGGATTGTGTTCAAGTTGGAAATTCCAGTCATCTGGTTCACGCCTTCCATTGCCTCAGACAAGGAAACCAAGAGCCACAGAGGGATTTGTTCCACTGTGGTCATGGGAAATAGAGAACCTTGTAGCAAAGCCAACACTGAGATGTGGGTTTCACAAATACTTCTCCAGTTCTCCTGAATCCCCCAAAAATGTAAGTGCAGGGGCCTGCTGCAATTGAACTGATCTTGAGTTTGTTAATGTTGGACATTTGCTATTGTTTTATCCAAGTAAGATAATGGAACTTGAAGTTAGAAGTCTTTGGGCCAAAACCCCAAAAGGAGTAAATAGACAATGGGAAGCAGGGCTCTTGTCAGTTCTTGGGTGTGAAATGGAGAGACTCCTTGCTCTTAGCACCTTGCGGAGCACAGCAGGACCCTCAGAGCTCCCAGGCTCTTCTCGGGCCTTTTTTCTGGAGGCAGCTTCAAGAGCCCAAAGCAAAGCCAGGTGAGCACAATGCCAATCATTGCAGCAAAAAGTCCCCCCCAATTTTTATATATACATATACATATATACACATCTATATGCATGTATACATACATATATATACATACATATATATACATATATATTCTGCACTGCATGCACATGTGCACACATACTTTCTTGATATAAGACACAAAATTTTAATTGATGATTAGTTGGTAATTTTGCCTCTGTTTTCTGAAAGTAGTTCCTTATCTCTGCCTAGGCTGTGAATTCTCTTCTGCTTAGTGGCCTATGTGTAGTGAAAACAAGCAACACTCCTGTGAAGGCTACCTCTGGTGTTAGGTCTATTACGCTGCCTGCATTAAGTAGACAAGCAGCCTCAGGTTCTGGACCTGTTAAAACGCAGAAACAAATGTAGTCATACTGATTCCAAACATGATTGTTAAAGTTCAATGTGTAAATAAAGACACTCTATGTTAAAGACTCCACCAAGGACTCATTGCCATGCTTGTCACATAATATTCAGGGGACAAATGTTAGATGCTCATATTGCCACTGCTGATAAGAATAACAAGGGCACTTTTTGCTTCCCAAGAGGAGTCTGAGGAAGGTGATGCGTTTCAAAGTAAGAAACTGATTTTGACAAAATTTAAGTTACTTGCAAGACCACATGTATTTTATAAAAGTTCTAAAATGGTTCAACAGCACAGAATTCATCATGCAAGTATGAGGACCAGAGTTCAGATCCCAGAAACTACAAAACTGCTGAGTAGGTATGGTGGCCCATCCTTAACCACAGCTCTGGAAGGCTGAGAAGAGGATCCCCAGAGCAAGGTGGCCAGTGAAACAAGCCATATCACCGAGCCGTAGGCATGGTTGAAAGATCCTGCCTCAATGAACAAAGTGGAAGAGCAACTGTGGTAGATTCCTGATTTCAACTGCAGGTCTCCATGTGCACATGCACAGATGTGCATACACACTCTGACACACATGCAAATGAAAGAAGAAAGTAGAGGAGTGATTCTATGTGCAAGAGAAAGAAGTAAAGGAAAACACTAGCGGGGGACGTTACACTCTCAAAGAGATTCACATGACCCCATCTGGTCAGCCAGGAATGACCCCTACCCATTCTGCACACCTGGGTCTGGTGGGATGATTGCCAAAACCCTGGCAGGAGAAGCCGCTGTTCTCTCAGAAGACAGACTCTCTGAGCATCTGCTTGGCAGTCCTGCTGGTAACTGTGATAAGAGAAGTCAGTTTCATTTATATCCTTGAGTGACATGACCAAGCAGTCCACTGTGCTAAGTTTAACTCTGTTTCCTTGTTGGGACATTTCCCTTAAAATGAAATGCCTCACTAAACAGCTTTTGAGTCCATATTTTTCAAATACACAAAACAATATTTATCTTCACAAGATTCATATGACCCTGACATATTCTTTACACAAACAGTTACTGAATGCAAACTGCTTCAATTGCTCAGCTGGGTAGCACAAGAAGCATTCCATGAGAAGCTCTGAAGTTCTGAGACTTCAAAGACAAATTAGAAGGCTTAGTCTATGCAAAGGGTAGGATGTTGACTATGGCTCCATCACTCAGGGGTTAACTGAGAGCTTCAAAAATGCACTTTAGGGTTTTAAGTGAATGCCAGATGGGACCCAAAATAACAAAGATGTGTTGGAACCTTGAAGAGATTCAGGCCAGGATCCAGACAAGAGAGGACCATACTATAAACTAAGTTTTCCATTTTTCTCTATTTTCTCTATTCTTGTGCTTTCCAAATGCCTTTCAAAATTGGTGTGCTGGCTAGTCTTGTGTCAAGTTGATACAAACTGGAGTCATCAGAGAGGGCAGAGTCTCAATTGAGAAAATGCCTTCATAAGATTGTGCTGTAGGCAAACCTATAGGGCATTTTTCTAATCAATGATTAATGCAGGAGGGCCGAGCCTATTGTGGGTGGAGCCATCCCTGGGTTTGTTGTCCTGGGTTCTATAAGAATGAAGGCTGAGCAAGCTATGAGCAAGCCCGTGTAGGCAACATTCCTCTGCATCAGCTCCTGCCTCCCCATTCCTGCTCGGTTGGAGTTCCTGTCCTGACTCCCTTCAGTGATGGACTGCTATATGGAAGTGTAAGCCAAATAAACCCTTTCCTCCCCAAGTCGCTTTTGGCCATTCTGTTTCATCACAGCAATAGTAACCCTAACTAAGATAGCTGGAAAAGGAACACCTGCCAAATCACCAGCATTCCCCACATGTAAGCCCTCCCAGCATAAAGAATAGACCATAATATGATGAGAACAATCTGTGTCTGCTGCTGCTGAAAAGTCCCACCCAAGAATATGATAGCTTGATCACCTCCCTGAAGTTGCCATCTAATTTCCAATCCATACTGCTTTTCTTGAAGAATAATTTTCCTTTGGGGAAGGGGAAAGTGAGTAACCAAAGCACAGCACTGTGACCCAAGTCAGTGTTCTTGTCACAATTTACAGACCTCTTGTTCCACATGAGTACCCCCAGCCTTGCCTGCCAGTATTGTTTTTCACTTCCTTTGGAATCTGAGTAACTGAAGCAGAATCCACTCTTTCCTGATCCAAATACAGGAAAGCAATCCTTCTGTCTCAATATCCTTCAGTGTCAAAGGAAGTAGAGTTAAAACTGGAAGAGAGTTGAGGTTGAAGCTCTGGAAAGGAGAGTGAGGAACGGGGCTCTTTGTGACTTGAATCTGAACGCTGGCTTCAGGTGGAAACTTGGCAGCACTGAGGTGTTTTAACACAAGTAATTTGAAGCAATAAAAAAGGCAGCTTGCCACTTTTATATAAGTAATAGAAGGTTTTTTTAACAAGGCAAGCAAGAAGAAACATCAGAGCATTATTAGTTTGGAGATTCTTATTGTACTCAACTAAAAGAAATAAAAATCCATTTTTCAAGGGCAAAATCTGCAAGAGAGTTCTGAACATAGATAGCCTCAAGACAAGCCAGCTGCAAAGATGGGAGCTGATGAGCCTGATTCCCAGGCCTGGTAAATGAGTTAATAGAGAACAATTAAAATGAATCAGGTCCCTGTGCATTTTACAGAAGCCCCTACTAAGCATTTATATTGCAAATATGATTTAAAATAAAAGAAGAATAAAGGAGGAAATACCATTGCCACTTGCAAAGGAGGCCAAAAGATACATCCACCAACAAAGCGAAGAAGAACAGAAGGGGCAGTGCTAAGCTTGAGGGTAGTGAGGAAGGAGACATCGCTTTGGAGATCAGTCTGACTTGGGTGTGATTTCCACTCACATCTGTGTGAACTGAACGAACGATGTCCTCTGAGTTTCTAATGGGAACAATAGGGCTGAAGAGAGGGTCAGCTGCTGAGAACACTGACTGCTCTTCCAAAGGACCTGGATCTGATTCCCAGCACCCAGATGGTAGCTCACAATCATCTTTAACTCCAGTTCCAGGGGATCTTGTACCCTTTTCTGACTAGCTCCAGGCATGCATGTGGTACACAGACACACATGCAGGCAAAACACCCATGCATATAAAATACACTTATTTTTTTTTTAATGGGAACACATGCCTAACTAATTGATCAGGTACAGTATTTGCATGTACATCCTCTCCCCCATTGCCCAGCTTACTGTGAGCATTTTGTAAATTCTTGGCCTTCTACTCTTCTGGTGACCTGGGTGTGGAACTATCCCTCATCAGGCTCATTTAGCATTACCCTGCAGTCAGTGATGACACAGAAGCAAAAGAAAGAGGAAGTCACTCATCAAGGTTGTGTTGTCTTGTAGCCAAGTCAGTGGCACAGGTGGCAAATGAGAAAACAAATAAGGAGCTGGGCTTTCGCATTTGAACCCGTGTTTGGCTTTCTGTTGTTAAGCTGCACAAGGCCCTGCTGCCCAACATTTTAAGTAGGTACCCAAATGCCACATATAACACAGAATAATAAGATACCTGCATTCATTTTAGTATTTAGTATTGGTTTCTAAGCTTTTATAAGGCAATAAAAATACGTTTGTACTTTTCTATTTATAGAAATAAATACTTTTACTACCACCATCCCATTTTATTTTATTTACTGAAAGCACACTTCAAGAAGCTGAAGTGAAATGGGAGGAGGGGTCAAGAGCCTATCAAGCACTACTAGAATACTGCAGGACAGTCTTTCTGTAGGCTGTAAATATGTGTTGCTCTCATTGGTTAATAAATACAGCTTATTTGGCCTATAGCCAGGCATAATTTAGCTAGGCAGAAAAGTCAAACAGAATACAGGGAGAAAGAAGGGCAGAGTAGGGGCAGACACCATCCAGCCACCCAAGGAGCAAAATGCCAGCAGACTGGTAACACCATGGCCACATGGTAAAATATAGATTAATAGAAATAGGTTAATTTAAGTTGTAAGAGCTAGTTTGTAATAAGCCTGAGCAATAGGCCAAGCATTTATAATTAATATTAAGCCTATGAGTGGTTATTCAGGAACTGGTGGGTGGGAAAGAAACTTCCATTTACACTAGAGTCTTCTCAGAGAGGGTCTGAGCTGGCTATAGGAAGGAGGGTTACCTAAAGAGCTGGGAGAGGCCTCTGGAGTCTTACTAGGCCTCAGATACAGGATCCTTCTGTGCTACCACACTCTAGAAGTCAGCAGTAATGGGCAAGGACATATGAGTTTGCCTTCCAGAAAGGAGGAGGAGGTGGGGAGAAAGGGGAGGTTCGGGGAAGGGACTGAGAGGAGAGGAGAGAGGGAGGGGAAACTATGATCAGGCTGTGAAAACTTTAATTAATTAATTTAAAATAAATAAATAAAGAGTTTGCCTTCTGAAATGGTCACAAGGAAAGAAACAAAGTAATCCAAAAAGGATACCCCATGTAATTTACCACAAGGCTCATGGGTGGATTGTCCCTGGGGACACTTGTGATGGTTATAGGGTGGAGATGTACCTAACCTAACTGCTTTACCTAGTTGGTTGTATATATACACGAGGTACATACAGAAGAGCCAACTCTTCTGGCACCAGCCATACAGATGAGGAAGTTCTAGTGGGAATTGGAAGAATGAAAAAGGAAAATCCAATTACTGCCTTGTAGGGGAGGATCTAAGCCATATAGAAAACATGCCTAGGACCCCGTATTTTGCATTTGTAAAACAGAAATCAACTTAAAATTCCTATGATGTAGCTTCTTTTTTATTTTTTTAGATTTACTTTATTATTTCATGTGTATTTTGAGTGCATGTATGTATTCATACCTTGCGCATACCTGGTACCCAAGGAGGTTAGAAGAAAGGATTGGATTCCCTTGGAAATGGAATTACACATAGTAGCTAGACATAAGGGTGCTGGGAAGTGGAGCCAGATCTTCTGGAAGATCAGTCAGTGGTCTTAACCTCTGAATCATCTACTCAGCTTCTCACTTCTTATTGTATGTCCACTTCTGTGTATTGCCCACAGCCATCACTATAGACCAGGCAACATCATTTCTCCTTCATTGCTTCAGTAGTGACCTGGTGGCTTCCCTCAGTGGTTTCTGCTGCTCTAAAGAAAAAGAACAAAAATCAAAACCACTTAGGTTTTGCAAAACAGTCCCTTTGAGACACAGGCCTTGCCTCTTGCCTTTCCCGTCTTTGCCCAGGACAAAACAGTACTAATTTCCATATATTTCAGGCCAAATATAGCATATAACATTTAATATTTGCATATACTAGTTTCTGGAATATAACCCAGCTATCCCTATAGTATCAGGGGATGTTCTACAGAGGTGCAGAACAAAGGCAAAACTGAAAAGGGAATGGGTATAAGGAGAGTGGAAGAGCGACTGAGGATAGATGGGTGGATGGCCAGCTATACAGAAACATTCTGTAGATTACCCAAAATGGAGGGTGTAGCTGAGCGTTCATCTAAGACCTTTTTTAAAATTACAGTTCAAAGCACTTTGAATGCAGAATAAAACAAATATGAACAATCCTATTTAAATGTAAATAAACATACCGCCTAACTTCAAATAACTTCACAGAAGTTCCTACACATGTTTTGATTATTGTGATCATTTCTATTTTTTGTCAACCTAACCTTAGGTAGAATCACCTCAGAGGCAAATCTCTGGACACATCTGTAAGAGATTAACCAGATTGAGTTAACTGAGGTGGAAAAGCCCACCTTAACTGTGGGTGGCATTATTCCAGAGCTGGGGGTCTGGAATGATAAAAAGGATATAGGAACCTGAGCAGTAGCATTCATCTCATCTCTGTCTACCTGTCTGTCTATCTGTCTATCTATCTATCTATCTATCTATCTATCTATCTATCTATCTAATCTCTCTGCTTCCTGACTGTGAACACAATGTAACCAACTACCCAAGCTCCTGCTACAATGACTTGTCAGCTATAACGTACTGTACTTCAAACTGTGAGCCCAAATAAACCCTTCCTTACATTGCTTTTGTCAGAGTATTTTATCCCAACAGAATAAATAACTAATACAGTTATTTAGCAGACATTCATTGAGTACCTATTTGGTTCTAAGCATTGTGCATACAGTGATATAAATGGCAATAAAACACCACCGAAACTTCCATTGTATTGACTATGGGAGAAAGTACAATGAGCAAAAGGAAATAACGTACATACTTAGACAAGCTGAAACACTAACAAGGTTGCAAGGGTACAAAGATGGAACAACCATGTAAGACTGTACATATCTGCCATGGTCCTTCAGGCCACACCCAGGTTCTCAAGAAGCATGACCGTATCCCTGCAGTCTCAGCACCACTTTCTGAACTCAATTTTGTTCCTCTTAAAACTGCACATTTAACTGTGGCATGCATGTAGCAGAGGTGGTGCTGAGTTGCAGAGGTCTCGCATTCTGTTACATCTTGAGCCCTGAGAAGAGCCGACCTTGGTGCCTCCCGACCAGTGGAAAATTGGGGTCGCTCCTTGCTCTATTGTGTTACATTAGCTGTGCAGTGGTTTTATGGCTTCATGGAAGTGAAGCAGATGAAGTCGCTGACCTTGGATGCTGACAAGCTAAAAAATAAAAATATTCCCCAGGCTACATGTGGTATCTGGCTAATAGCACCATAGCCAAAGACCAGACCTGGACCAGCATGCAGAGGTGACAACACTGTGTCAGCACAAATGCAATGATCCGATCTTTTGTAAAGTAGGGTAGACCCAGCCTGGTAGGTAAGGATCTAAGTCGTATAGAAATGGGCCTAGAACCTTGCATTTTGTGTCGATAAAACAGGAATGTACTTATCCCTGTGAAATAACCTCTTGTTAAATTTTTATTTAGATTGGTGTTATTATTCTAAGTGTATTGGTGCTTTTCCTGCATGTATGTATGTGTACCTTGTGCATGCCTGGTACCCAAGATGGTCAGAAGAGGGCATCGACTCCCCTTGGAAATGGAGCTACACATGGCAGCTTGACATCATGTGGATGTTGGGAATCAGAGCCATAGCTCAGCCAATTCTCTTAACCTCTGAGCCATCTCTCCAGCCTCTCACTTCTTATTGTATGTCCACTTCTGTGTATTGCCCACAGCCATCACTATAGACCAACCAATATCATTTCTCCCATAAATTGCTTCAGTAGTGACCTGCCGACTTTCAGAAACTGACCTCAGTAGTTTCTGCTGCTACAAAACAAAACAACAACAACAACAACAACAACAAAAACCTTGTGTTTTGCAAAACAGTCCCTTTGAGACACATTCTTCACTTCTTGCCTTTCTTTTCTTTGCCCAGGTCAAAACAGTACTGATTTCCACATATCTCTGCCCAAATAAAGCATATAACATTTAAGAGCCATGCATTTGCATATATTATATTTCTTTCCTCCTTTTAGCTGACCCCCTCATATTCATCAGTTTCTCATCTTGATGGTCAACCTTGACCTTTTGTATCCTTGAATTCTCTGAGGCTGGATTTCCTCCTTATAATAACCTGACCTTTTCCAGTCACTAAGTGTGAGTGAATAGAGAGCTAAACGTATGTAAAGAAATGAATCTCACTCTGTCAAGAAGTCAGTAGCAAAGTTGAATCCTAGAACCCAGATCACTGATCCACCTTCCCCATGCATTACAAAGTCAGGCTAGTCCACTGTGTGAAGTGCACTCACCTGTATTCGTGGGCAGATATATGGGGGATGGATATAGTCTGCCCTGAGCATGTGCTAGTCTGTGGGCTTTTCATTCCCAGGGGCATTCGCATTTGGAGTTGATAACTATGCTGGACTCCTACAACCCATTCCTCACTCTTTCTGCTCTAGCTCACAACTGTGTCTTCTATGTGAGCTTAGCTCCTTTGGGAAAACCTTTGGCTCTTAGCTGATAGGTAAAATAGGCACCAGGCACCAGAATGTCTGTGTCATTGTCCCAGTAAATGCATTATGGTCAGGGTCTAAGAATCCCCCAGAACTAGGCATCTTCTACAGTGTCTAGAGTCGAAAGTACCTAAAGACTGTTCAGCTTGCAACCCTGTTTCGTAGATGTATTCCCAACCTTTTTGTTTTCCATCTTTCCTTCCTTCCTGTCTTCTCTCTTCCTTTTCTTTCTTGCTTTTTTCTCCATCATTACTTCATATATTTTCTTTCCTTTCTACAGCACATATGGGGTTTCAGGCAGTATACTCAAAACAGAGAGCTTAATCCCAGAGAAACAAGTTAAACATGAAATTCTTCTCTTACAAAATTTGTAGCGGCCCAGGCCTCAGACAGTCACAAACTGGTCAATGGCTTCTTTGTTCCTGCTGACATTATTTCAGTCATTTCAAGACATGTGGCCTAGGAATACAAATTTGTTGACCCGTGTTTATGTAAAATAACCGTAGTCTACTGAACATCTTACTCCCTTGTTGAGTGGTAGTTATATTTAAGGAATAAATCCAGTAATAAGTCTGAAGTTGACATGAACAGATTCCAATCTCACACACTTGAGTATCTTCACATAAGACTTTACCTTTGTCATAGTCGCCAGAGTCTCAGAACCTCCTGGACTGGGACTTGGACATGAACTCTAGGATTAAGAGCTGAGTCATGCTTGATGATCTACAGTATTACATGACAGTTTGGAACTGAACCCAGGAAAAGTCAGCCAGAAAAGAAGCCAGAGAAGTATGTGTTAGGCTCACACCTTGTTATAAGCATCTCGAACACGTTAGACAGTGCTTCCTCCAAATGCCTTGCAGACTAACAAAACCCAGAAGAGTATCATCAACTCTCCCACCAAACAAGGACCAACATGGCAACTGTCAGACTTTGTGCCAGTCCCTCTGATACTTGTAAATCTCACTCTCTTCTGTCCTCAGCATCCTGTATCCTACACACCATTTTTCAGTTAAAACAATTTAAGTAAGGTCTATCAGGATTTGGTGACTTTCTCACATCAAATAGCAAGGGTTGGTCTAGTAGAGTCTGTGATTGCATTCCATGTCATCTGAACTCCTGACATTTTGGAACCGTTTTACACAACTCTGGGAGGCAGGGACAAGAATCTTAACTTTTTACAAGATCATTTTAATGAGCCAGAGCCGATTTTTATGTTCAAATTCTATTCTTCCTGTTACAACCAATCAATCTCATTACTTTACATCCAAACCCAGTGCTCAGTATGCTTCTCATACACCTAAGATTGCCTCCATTTCTCCTGTGATTTCTGCCTCCCAGGCTTTTTATCTTTCTCTCTGATTAGGAAGGCTCTTTCTGCTAGCTCTCAAATTCTGACAGGTCTGCATTTTGATTATCTTTCATTTTCAGTTTTCTTTTAACTTTCATCAAGCCTGGGCACATAACTCCCCCTTCATCTTGTAACCACCGCCTTGCAGTATTTCACATAGTCTCTCTAGCTGCTCTCACGGTGAGATCACCACACTTGTTTAACCAAGGTGGCATCCACCCCTCCTCTCCCAGCTTAACACCCAATGTATTAGTCAGGACGCATGACACTAATTTGCAGAAACTGCTTGAGAGAGCTGAAGCAAAAGAGCGAGCAGGGCTTATTCCTGGAGGAGTGAAATGTCTCCTAGAAAACCAGGTCATAGATGCAGCTGAACCCAGAAAGGCTTCCTAGACTGCCCTTGTTTCTGCCCTTCTCTAAGTGGAAACTTGCTTCTTTTCTTATGGAGAGCTGTATTTCTTTGGTGTTACTGTCCACACAGAAATAAACTGGTCACTTCCAATTTCCAGATAAACATATGACAATTAGATTGCCTATCAAAATGGATTCCTTTGATCTGACTTTGAAATCCCTGAAGATCACTCTGGTGTCCTTCATCTCAGCTACTCGGGATACTAAGGCAAGAAGATGACAAAATTCAGGGCCTCCCTGGCTACAGGGCCAACTCCCAGCCAGCCTGAGTATCTTAGAGAGACCCTGTCTCAAAATAACAATAACAATAATAATACAAAATGGCTAAAGACATAGCTTAGTGGTAGTTTGCCTGGTCTCTGGCTTTAATCTCTAGTGCTACAAGAAATGAAGGAAGAGGGAAGGAAAAGAGAGGAAAGGAGAGGAGAGGAGAGGAGAGGAGAGGAGAGGAGAGGAGAGGAGAGGAGAGGAGAGGA
>CABHPQ010143562.1:0-15315 GCA_902168405.1 Peromyscus aztecus | reverse complement strand
AAAAAAAAAAAAAAAAAAAAAAAAAAAAAAAAAAAAAAAACTGAACTGTCAATAGCTTTACTGGAAGTTCCTGGGCCCTGGGCAAGGGTGAGTGGATATGTAAAATTATCCATAAAATCTCCTCACAGTGATCTTTATCCACCCATACGCTAACAGCATCTCAGTCTAATCTTTTTTAACAATTAGGAGCCTTTAACTCCCTCTTGACTATTAGTGGTGATATGCTGTACCATGGGGTGAACCTGGTTTTCATTCCTTCTCCTTTGAGATCTTGACAACTGACAATGTGAGTTCAAGGCAAATAAAAGAAAACCCACACCATCTACATTAACCTCATGGTTAAACTCACATTTCAGTCCTGTGTTTTCTTCACTAAACTGTTGATCACTACCAGTCAGTTTCTGATGAACACCAGCTTTCGCGTGTGGTAGATAGACCACAGGTACCAAACTTGTCATTCTTGGCACACGATCTGTTGGCATCGGTCCCTGTTAGATGTGAAGTTCCCTGAGCCACCCCAGGATGTTTGGTGGTTTCCAATGCTTTTAATTGCCCCGTTGGAAGGTGTGTGTCATCTTCTGCAGGAATTAGCCTTTTGTTATTGTGTGACACATAGTACAGCTTTTCTGAGGACATCCAGAGCAATGATTATATCTAAATTCAGGGCTGAATTCAGCTGCCTAAGCGCTGCCCATGCAAAAATCTCATCCTGCTGTCAGACTCCACAGACCTACTGTCTCTACTTTTGCCAAGTTCATACATGTACAAGTACCAACAGCTCTGCCGAAAGCTACTCCTCTCCCTAGGAACTACAGTGGTGTTTGTTTTTTTCTTTTGCTCTGACATCCCTTATAATGCACACCCTCATATTTCAGAATCATTAAAATGTGAAAAAAAACACATTGTGCTTAGAATTAAGGAAATAGAGCAATTAACATTTCAAAGGACAAATATCATCTGCATAAAGGCAGACAATCCATGCACATCCTCTCCAGGGTTTGCACAGACTGGTACCTGCAGGGATTTCCTGGCTCTTCTTTTCATCCTTATTCATTCTTTTCTTTCCCTCTACCCAACTCTCATGCAGAAGTACATGTGTCTGACTTTCTTCCTCTGCTTCTCTGTTTGTTTTCTCTCTGGGAGGACATATATTCATGACAGATCATTTTTATGGCAAACTACACTATGACTGAGATGGGAGTACCTGTTTGCTGTGGACATGCAACTATAGCAGCTTCACACATCCATTCCAGGACCAATGAAGCATGCCTGTTGTCCATATGTAATTAAAAACACAATCAACTGGCCTGGGCTCAGAGGGGCTCACAGAGACTGAACCGAAAACCAGGGAGCCTGCATGGGACTGACCTATGCACTCTACATATATGTTACAGTTGTATAGCCTGGTCCTCCTGCAGGACTCCTAACAGAGGGAGCAGGAGTTGTCTCCAATTCTTTTACTGGCTTTTGGGACCCTACTCCTTGCTAAGTCTTAATACATGGGGAGGTGCTTCATCTTATTTCAACTTGATATGCCATGTTTTATTGATACTCATGAGAGAACACTTCTGTCTCTATCTTTTCTAGCTCATGTAGCTTCTTCTGTCTCTATCTTTTCTAGCTCATCATCTGATACACATGTTGCAGGTAGAGAGGGGACAGTTGGTATGGGCTTTTAAAACCTCAAAGCTCACCCCCAGTGACACACCTCCTCCAACAAGGCCACACCTCTTAACCCTTTCCAAATGGTTCCACCAACTGGGAACTAAGCTTTCAAATATATGACCCTATGGGGCCATTCTCATTCAAACCACCACAGTGGGTATTGGAGATTTTTCAAGAATAACAGTGGGCCTCATTTCAAAGACAACATACAAACAAGGGCAAGAAGGAAAGACATTTTGCTGTGTTTTGCTAATATTATTCCTTAGGCTCTTCAATTTTCAGTGCTGTGAGAGTAACTTTGAAATATTATCAATAGATGTCTAAAGTGTTTATATTCCCACTGACATAGTACACACGGCTTCCAATTTTTCCGCATCTTCTCCAGCACTTGTTATTACTAACATGTTATCCATAATTTAATTTCTGAGTATATGAAAGAGTTTCCAAAGCAGAGCTTCAAAGACAAATCTATATAGCCCTGTTCACAGCAGCATTTTCCATATTAGTTAAAGTGTGAAGTTAGCCCATGTGTCGAACAGTAGGTGTGTATGGATAAGCAAAGTTAGGTGATCCATATAACAGGAATTATTCAGCCTTAAAAGGAAGAAAATTCTGACCAACACTAGAACGTGTATGAAGCTTATTAACATAATATGATGAGGAAAATATGACAATCATAGAAATACAAATACTGTATGATTCTCCTTAGGCTCTTGGAATGAATGTCAAAATCATAGAAACAAAAGCTAAATGGTGCTTGGCAGAGGAAGGGGGATAAAAGAAAGTAAGAAGCTGTGATTTAATGGATAGGGTTCTATTTTCTCATGAAAAGAATTGTAAAATTGATGGTAGCGATGGTTGCACAGGGTGTGGTACGTGCGAGGTTGTTGAAGTAGCACTTAAAGTGATGAGTGGTAAATCTTATGTTCTATGTATTTTATAATCATAACAAAATTTCCCATTGGGCTCTCTGTTCTGTACTCTGGTCTGTTTCTTGATTTTTATGTTAAGAGTATACTTTCCCAAAACTTGAGCAGCCTTATAGTGAGTCTTGAAAGGAATCAGTATTAATTCTTCAGCTTTACTCATTCAAGAGTTCTTCAAATCATCAGGCATGTGGGAGGTACCAGGGTTAATTCTTAGTACTAGTTCAGGAAAAGTGTGTACTAGCTGGGCTTCAGAATGCACATCAATAATCCCAGCCCTCAGCAGGCTGAGGCAAGAGGATTGTGTGTTCCAGGCCATCCTAGCTTATGTATTTAAACACTATAAAAAAAGAAAAAGAAAGAGAGAGAGAGAGAGAGACAGAGACAGAGACAGAGACAGAGACAGAGACACAGAGAGAGACAGAGAGGAAGGAAGGAAGGAAGGAAGGAAGGAAGGAAGGAAGGAAGGAAGGAAGGAAGGAAGGAAGGAAAGAGTTTATTGAGATTTATTTACATTTACACATAAATTTTAGAATGTCTTGTCAATTTCTACCACCCCCAAAAAAACTGTTGATATTGTATTAAATCTATAAAACGATTTTAAAATGAACTGATTCCTTAAGAAGTTGAACATGGCACATGGTTCCATTTATTTAGACCTACTTTAATTTCTCTCAACAATGTTTTAGAATTTTAGTATTTCACATTTTCTTCCATTTATTTCATAGCCTATTCTATAGAACTGTTACAAATTAAATCTTTTCCATGTTTACTGGTAGAATATGCAACAACAAGTGATTCTTTGCACATTACATTACTCTGTTCTACTTTTTTCAAATTCATTTATTAGCTATCAAATGTGTGTTGTTCTTTCTTTTCAGACATCTTTATGCAAAGGATGCAAACATTTTTAGTGCATTCTATTTCTTTCCCATACTCATTCCTTGACTCCTTTCTAGTCTTCAAGGTCAAGTGTTCAGTATTCTGCCATTACATCTCATATTTGTTATGATGCTTCTAGAGGAATCCTTTATTATTTTATAGGAATTGTCATCTGTGGTGATATTTGTAATCTAAGAAGTAAAGCTTGCCTGAAGATCAGAGGACAAAACCAGCCACAGAGTTAAACATAGAGGTCAGGCAGGGGTAGCACACACCTTTAATCCTAGCACTCGGGAGGCAGAGATCCCTCTGGATCTCTGTGAGTTCAAGGCCACACTGAGCTACATGAGATTGATCTAGTCTAAGAGAGAAACAGAGCCAGTCAGTGGTGGCACACACCTTTAACTCCAGTATTTGGGAAGCACACATGCCATTAATTCCAGCACTGGGAAGATTGAGATAGAAAGTAAAATGGCTGGGCAGAGAAAGGCATATAAGGCATGAGAAGACAGGAACTAGTGGCCTTTCAGCTGAGGACTCAGAGACATTCAGTCTGAGAATTTGTGGATACAAGATCAGCTGAGGAATTGGCAAGGTGAGAGTGGCTGTGGCTTGTTTCTTTGGCTCTCTGATCTTTCAGCATTTACCCCAATATCTGGCTCTAAGTTTTTGTTATAAGACCATTTGTGATTTGTACAACTGTCATCTACTCTTAAATTTTTGGGAAATTTTTTATCATGAATGAGAGATTAATTTTTGAAAATTTCTTTTTTAATCACATGATTTTCTTCTAATGTTAATATAACATTAGTTAATGTTTGAATATTGGAACTACCTCATATGACAGCAAACAAATCTTCTGGTCATGGTATGTTATTCCCTTCCATAGTCTTTTAATCCACTAATCTTTCATTAAGTACTTTTGTATGTATATTCACAAGGGAGATTATTCCAACTTTTTTCATCCTTTGTCAAGTGTTATAATGATTATTCTGGCTCCCTAAAATGTTAAGAAGTCTTTTTCCTTTTGGTTTTCTGAAATAATTTATGCAAGGTTGAATAATCTCTCCAGTTAATGTCTGATAGGATTTGACTTTTTTTCCTTTGATGGAAGCTAGGATCCATGAGTGAAATCTTGCAAGGCTGAAGTCCTTTTTTTGTGGAAGAATTTGATAATGAGCAATTAGTTTGATATAAATCACTGCATACAGCTAAGTAGATTCATGTTTTCATGGTTAACCTTTCTGCTCCCACTTACGTTTGTATGTGTGTATGACATGTGTACACTCATGTGTGTGACTACATTTGTTCTCAGTCACTTCTTTTACAAATGTATGTCCATGTGTATGTGTGTGAAGGCCAAAGGACAACCTGTGGGAGTTGTCCCCTCCTGCCCACCATGTGGGTCCCAGAGATCGAACTCAGGTCATCAGGCTTCGTGACAAGCCACTTTACCAGCTGAGTCATCTCCTAGACCCCTCGTTTTCTGAATTCTTGAACTGACACAGTTGTTTTTTTTCCCTATGTATGGAGATTCTAGCCAGTCTAACTGTAAATTCTAGCCTGTCCCTCTTCCTTCCTTCTCTGCATTCAGAAGTAGGCCGTGTGTGATAGCCCCATCTGGGTTCCTTGAGTCTCCTTTGTTGATGCAGGATTCTCTTCTCTGTGCTTTTCATGACTGTAGCCCTGTCAGATCTGAAATCAGAAGGGTGTGCTAGAGGATATGGCCCATGCAAAATTAGATGTTACAGACTTAAGCAGAATTCCCTTTCCCCAAGAAATCTGCTTCCATTCTCATGGCTTCAGCTGACTCACATGATCAAGGCTAATGTCCTTGGCTTAATGTCAACTCATTCTAGATGTTGACTATATCTACAAAATCCCTCCACAGCATTGCCTACGTTAGTGCTTAACTAAATAACTGCATAATGTGAATAAGCCAAGTAGGCTCATCAAATTAACCTCCACCTGTGGTTAGACTCACTGCAAGCTTTCACACTGTCAGTGGGCTTGTGGTCACCTGGCCCTAGGAGAGAGCTATGTTCACTGCTCCCCCCACCCCCACACACAGGGGTAAAACAAATACTCCAGCAGTGTTTATAAGCACAATTTAGCATCAGCTCTTTCTAGATTTTTCTTCCTCCTTTTTCACCGACTGTGGTTGCCCTGAACTCTGTCATTTAGTTCTTTAAGTTGGGTTTTGTTTTCACAGCTAGCCCACACTTTGCACTTGTTGCACACAGAACTGTGGAGATCTCTTTGGCAGCACTGAAAGCATGTCACAAGTAGCAAATGGGACCACGGAAGAAGGCACAGAGCACATTGCCGGCACATAGTAGGGAGTCCGTGGATGGCAGTTACCGTTACTACACAATGAAGAGCCAGCACAGTGGCTGTTCTGCTTTCCCACTTAAACTCTAGACAGCCCAGTGGGTTCTGGGAACAGCAGGAACCTGCAGGTCCAGCAGGGCACAGCCAAGGGCAGCCCAGCCTCTTTCAGGAATGAGCTCTAACTGTGGGAAACTGATGCAGCCACCCATCTGTAAAGATGAAACTTTTCAGTAAACAAAGCAAAGGTTGGAGCTGAGCACCCCCTAGGCATTCCAGAGTGAACTGCAGTCCCTCCAATCACGCTGCCTTCCTGAGGCAGGCATCTTGATTGTTGCATTAATGTGATAATCACACCGTGCTGTCTGGTGCTCTGCATACAGCAGGCACTTACACTGAATGGATGTTAGTCCAGGCAGCCAGCTGTGCGCACAGGCCTGCTGAAGGATGGCTCAGAAAATATCTCTATTGATAAAAAGAATTTGCTCAGGAGAGCCAAACCCACAGTAGGACAGCTTGCCAATGATAATATCTGCAAAGGCCTGAAGGGCCAGCCAAATAAGCCCTCTCCACAGAGCCCCACTCAGTCATCTTGGTTGAGGACACGCCTTCCCCCTCAGCCAGCCTAGGATAGAAAACTCCAAGACTGTGGGATGGCTTGTGTGCCACCTCCATCCAGACACTTCAGCCACATCTTGAAGCGGTTTCTGATCATTTGGGGTTTGGCACTGCCAGTACATGGTTTTCCAAACCCTCACTCGCTTTCATGTGTCACCCTAACACCCCCCAAAACCATCTCCAGCCTGTTGATTTTGCTTCTTCAATTTCACTTAAGTCATCAAAACCTTCACTTGACACATCACCAGCAATCAAAGCAGCTGTCAGCCCCAGATCGATAAGTCAGCACTATCTGGATTACATTCCCAGACCCACACTGCCTCCTGGCTTTTCTGGCACCATCCAGGGTCTCAGCCGTAGGGGCCTGGACATAAAATCAGTAGCAACCACCATTTTTTTCCAAAGGAATTCATTTCCTTTAAAAGTTTGTATTTATTATAGAAGATTGGGGAAATTTTAGATAAATATGGATAAATCTGAAAAAAAAATACCAGCACACAGGCATAAGTACAATAAACAAGAGCCTTTCCTTTCAATGTATTTTCTTTGCCAGGTGAGATCATAGAATAATGTGGGGATTTATTAAGGCAACTCCACATAGTTAAAAAGGAGGTTTATTTGGGGGTAACTTACAGCCAATAAAGGGGTTGGTTACAGGATCCGGGAGAGGTAAGGTGCAGTTCAGCAGGGTTCTCTGGAGAACTATGACTCGGTCTGTCTTCCAGCATTCAGGATCACCAGGAACCAAGAGAGCCTGCCTATCTGGATCTCGGGTCTTAAGGGCTCCCATCTTGGCCCCGCCCCAGGGGCAGGTCATAGGTAGGCATGACAGTTATAGGAAGCCTCACTAGGGGTAGTACTTCCAGGTCAAAGCTGGAACAGCTGCCCACTACAATGGAATACAATAGTATTGTGTCTGCTCCTCTGATAAATTTGAATGAGTTTCCTAGCATTTATTCAGTTAGAATGTCTATAGTTACCTCTTCAGTCAGAAAAATAATACATATTTACCTATCATTATGCCTCACAGTAGAGAAAACATGGCACATATGTGGCGGATGTGAGGAATCCTCTGCCCTCGGGCAACATAATATGTAACACTAGAGACACACAATCACTCTGTGGGTCACAAATTCAGCAAAGGAGTGAGGTTAGCACCAGGCTGTCTGAAGAAAGCATGTTTGAGGAGATAACTCCCACACCAAGTCCCAGTTCAACAGAGGCTATGAAGTGGATGAACAATGGTTCGCATCTCCAGGGGCATGCAAGCTTGCTCACCACATTCCAGTGATTGCTTCAAGGTCAGTGGGCATGTCCACATCGAGCTCAGTGCCACTCGTGGAAACCAAAGCTTCTAGACAGAACAGAGCAGAATAGCCAAGAAGAGGAGGAAAGCAGTGAGGAAGTTGGGGGACCACTGGGGGACACGAGAAAACAGTGGAAGGAGATGCTGAGAGAGGAGATGGGGTGATGTTGTGTCCCTGAATTACACCCAATAAAGGAACGGGTAGGCACTTACCTATACCACCGGAAATACCAAGGAAGTTGCTATTTACTGGCCAATGGGATAGATCATTTTGATTTCCAACTTGATTGGATTAAGAAACATCTAGGTCCTTAGTGAGATACACCTCTGGGTAGGTGGTGGTGGCAGCGGCAATTTCAGGGAGGACTAAGTGAGGAGAGAAGTACTCTGAAGTAGGTGCCACCATCCCATAGGCCAGAGGCCCAGACTGAATAGAAAGGGGAAAGGAAAATGTCAGAGGAGCACAAGCGTTCTCTCTCTGCTCCCTGGTGTGCCTAGAAGTGAGCAGGGAGCCTCAGATTCCTGCTGCCTTCGCTGCTGTGACAGACTGTGCTAAGTTGCTTTCTGTCAGTTTTTTCATCATAGCAATAAGAAATGCAGTTAATTTAGCCAAGAGTGGATTACATGTAAATGAATAGGAGTTCTTCCAACAGCCTAGCATTTATTGCACATATAATGAATAGTCTTTTTTCCTTAATATTGCCTCCCTGACTTCCTAGTACTGCTGTCTTAGACACCAGTGGCTAACCAGAAATAACTGGTCTCTCCATTTATACAGCCTATCTTGTACAGTGGTTACATACATTTTCTCAGGTGACATGGTCAGGCCTCTGAGAAATAATGCATCTGTTAGTTACAATAAAAATAAAGGAATCGTCTCTCGTGTTTACAATTCAGACAGTGCTGTGCTGAGGAGGGAGTGGAAGTAAGAAAGAGGCTTGTAGAGGCAGGAAAAGTGACTAGACAAAGGTCATCATAGCAACAGGGTCTAGGAATTCCACTAGAGTTGGGAGAGGAGAAGGAAAGGGAGAGCAGGAAAGGGTGAGGGAAGGGGAAATGGGACGGGAATGGACAGACAGGAGAGGAAGGGACAGGAGGGTGAAGGGGGCGAGAGGGAGGGAGAAAGGAATTGAGCAGCCAAGAATCAGATGATGCACACACGGCAGACAGGGGGTGGGGGATGCGACAAAGCTTATGTTTGGGCTTACCTTGCCAGCCATCCTCCTATCCCCTGCCCTGGGGTCTGCAACTGTGAACTGCATTCCTTAGGGGCCAGGGCTGACATCCTAGGAGATTTGGGACATGTGATCTAAACCAACTCACAGGGAGACTACAGAAAATCCATCAGTGTTTATTTGGAAGCTGTCTCCGCTCCTCATGTCAACATCTCTGAACTTCTTTCTGAAGCCCAGAGAGGCTATTCCAGGAACTTATTCATATCAGAGAATTCACGGTGATATTAACCTGGGTTTGGGTGGTGCCTTTGAAGCATATTTGCTCAGTGATTCTTCCTAGTAATTTAACTTCTCTGTACTCCTTCCCCCGAGCTGAGATCAGGATAGCGGCCCATCTCATGGGGAGGATGACATAAGATGCTAATTGTAAAACGTCTAACATGCCTGCAGAGACTCGGTCAGTGCCAGAAATCACAGTGGTCATGGATATTGCTGCTGTTTCGATGCTCTTATAAATCTTGTCACTTTTGCTCAAGAATCCAAAGACCTTGTCTTCCTACTTCTTCATATTAGAAATCATCACTGTTCTCTGTTTTGCTTATTTTTAGTCTTTGACACTTCCATACTATATAAAATGAATTTTGGTCACTCTCCCATTATCCTTCCTGGCCTACTGAAACCCTTCTTTCCAACAAGTTCCTCTCTTACATTAATGTTTTGGTGTGTGTGTCTGTGTGTGTGTGCGTCTATGTGTGGTGTGTG
This sequence comes from Peromyscus aztecus, assembly GCA_902168405.1. Lineage (NCBI taxonomy): Eukaryota > Metazoa > Chordata > Mammalia > Rodentia > Cricetidae > Peromyscus > Peromyscus aztecus. Next base: position 5,653 of record CABHPQ010143562.1, on the reverse strand, counting down.
TGTGTGTGTGTGTGTGTGTCTGTGTCTGTGTCTGTGTCTGTGTCTGTATGTCTGTGTCGTGTGTCTGTGTGTCCCACTGAATATCATTAGCATTGCTTGCATAGCATGGGGATGTTATTTACTGGAGAATGTACAACTTATCAGTGACTGTACCAATGAAGAAAATGACAACTATCCCCAACTAACCATTATCTATCTGTCAACTGTCCCTCAAGAGGGGATGTGGCCTCATGAGCCACTCCATACCCATAATGAAACTTTGAAAGGCCTTGTCTTGTGCAGGTCTTAAGTAGGTAACCACAGCTCCTATGATTTCATGAATACAATGGCTATACCATGTCTAGATGACAGCCTTTCACAGCACGCCTCCTCCATCTTCCAACACTTGGATTCTTGCAGTTCCTACATTAGCCATGTTCCCTGAGCCTTGAAGGGGTGATAGAGAAGTCTTGGCTAGAGCCCTGCACCCTTTCAGGGAAACTGCAAGCCCCTGTCTCTGGTCCCTAGAGCTCAGATTTTAGATACAGCTTAGCCTAGCTTTTACATGAATGCTGAAGATCTGAACTTGGGTTGTCATGATTTCCTGCAAGTATTTCACCCATTGAGCTATCTCCCAAGCCCTGACGCCAACTTCCTGATGCCTCTGTCTTTGCTACTCCCTTTCAAATGTCAGTATGAAGTGAAAATTCATGTCTTTGTAAGTTAGATGACCCTGAGTCTGAATCATTCAGTCACTCTTCTCTGCACCATAGTTATCTGTTTATGACAGCAAAATTCATTTGTAAGCATATGTTCGGGATAATGCATAGCGGCTCACAATTACAGATATGTTAGGAGGGAGACCTCAAATATTTGTTTTAAATTAAGTGAACCATATTTATTCATTTGAAGGTTTTATCTTTCTTTGTACTAGAAAACATGGAAATATTTTTGCCATAGACTGTAAAGCAACAGCAAATATTTGTGCATCTTTTGGGTTTGTTGATCTGGCTGTTAATATTTTTATGCCTGAATAAAATTGGTGGAGGTAAATAAAATAAGCCTGAAAATGAGAATATGTGACCATAAATCTTATAATTTGCTAAATAATGGTTGGCAGTAATGCTAATTATTATAATTATATTATCTTTACTCTAATTTTATATGTAGCATAACATTTAAGAGCCCAATAACACAAAAAGTAGCTCACCCTCTCTTCACTTGCAATCCAAACTTGACGGCCCAAAGAAAGCCAATTTTACTGTTTCATTTTTACTTGTTTTGGTATTTGACAATGTATTTTTCACTTCATGATGTAGCCACTGAATTAGACACCTAGGCATGACACCCTCCTGTCCCACTCTGGTGAGGTTTATGATGGCGGTGATGGTTGCTATATAGTTCTGTCCAATTTTCTTCATAATCAAATTTGCAAGTAAGAATAAACACCAGTTAAAATTTTGTTTATCTTTCATTTTTGATAGTATTGATTGGGTTTCCAGTGTGTTAAAGAAATCATCTCTCATATTCTTTCCATATAGCTTACCATGAAGCCTGGATTGTCCTCAAACTCACCAGGCATACTCACATGATCCTCCTGCCTCCACCTCCCAAGGCCTGGGATCACAGGAGTGTACCATGCCCACTTTTATGCAGTACTGAGGGTTGAACTCAAGGCTTCCTGCATGCTAGGCCAACACTCTACCAACTGAGCTTTGTCTCAAGCCTCGTTTATTTATTATAATTATTCTATAATCTTGCTTGTAAAGTTTGTACCTATTTTATTACCTATGCCACCCTCAATTGTATGGCCTCCCCCTACTACCTTATTTCCCATCCCTCTACCCCCTGCCTCTGGAGACTTTCTCCTTACCTAAGAGTCCATTCTGTTTTTAGGTCATCTTTATTTTTTCTTTTCATATGGGAGGAAACATAAGACCTCTTTTGCTGCTGCTAGCTAATTTCACTTAACAAAATGATCTCCAGTTCAAGCCACTTTCCAGCAAACACCACAGTTCCAGTCTTTGTTACTGAGTAAAACTGCATTGTACATGCATACCAGTGGTTCTAATCCACTTCTCCATTGGCAGGCCCTATGACTTACTCTATAACTGTAGCATTTTGAAGATGGCCACAGCAAGCCAGAGTGTGTGGGTTCCTCTATTGTGTCCCACCTTTGATGCCTGTGGTGACCGGGGGGTTGCTTCACCTGGGTCCCGTGGTAGTTCTTCCTTTGGTTGTCTGCACAGCTCCCATCTTGATTTTCCCAGTGGCTGCACTAATTGACACTCCCACTCACAGTGTATACAGGTTTTTCCCACGACTTTACCAGCATTTGCTGTTCTGTGTTTTTTCAATGGCAGCCACTCAGATGGGTGTGAGGTAGAATCTCCATGAAATTTTCATTTGCATTTTCTTGATAGCTAATGATGTTGGACATTTTGGGGTAGTTTTGTTTTGTTTTCCATTTTTATTGGTTTATTTCACTCTTTGAAATTTCATACACACACACATACACACAGAATGTATTCTAATTGTTTCCTCTCCTTCACTTTCTTTCTTCCCTCCCATCCATATCAGCCCCCCCCCCCCCCCCCCCCCCCGCACAATCCCTTCTCCTAGATCGTGAACTTCCTGCATGTTTATTGGCTGTTTCTTTCTTTAAAGAAGTCTCTCTTGAGATCAATTGCCCATTTATTGACTGGATTCTTTACTCTTTGGGTATTTAACATTTTATTGATATGGTTTATTCTTTGGCGATTTCAAACATGTGAAAACGCATTCTGGTGACTCTCATCCCACCTTCTTCCATTGGCCTCTCCACCCTCCAGTCCCCCTTCACTGACCATTCCTTTTCTACAATTCATGTCTTCTTGTTTTGTTTTCTGAGTCTATTAAATATTCTGTATATTTATCACTTCTGGTAATGTTCTAAGGATTATAACATCTATTTTCTTCTGAAACTGAACTGATTTCTTATTTTATCTTTAGATTTTTAAAAAAAAAAAACAAACTTAACTAAAGCATTATATTTCACATTCTTGTTTTCCATACAAGAAACTCATCCTAGGGCACAGACTCTTAGGGATGTTGAAGCAAAATGTGTCTTCCCTAAGACATGGCTCCTCTGTGTCACTTTACTGAAAGGAATTCAAAGAGGATCACAGGATTGCAAAAGACTGATGAAAAAGTTAGTGGAAGTTTTGGTCTCTTTTTCCTCTTTCCTTCTATTTCCTTTCTCACCCCAAATCCCTTTACTTCTGTCTGCATTCTGTATTTTCAAAACAGCCTAGAAAGGAAGACGATGGTAAGAGCTTTCAAGTGCTTCTTCTCATCCTGCCATGATAGAAATGCTGGGCTCACTGAGTGGACAAAGGCAGTGGGATTAGAAGGTGACAGACTACAGTTCAAATCCCTCTTCCACACTTGTTATTCTGAGATCTTCTCTGAAGAAGCTGATGGAGCTTTTTGTCAGTGGTTGCTAAGATTAATTGAGATAACACTAGTGGTCTTCCCAGCATTGTGGCTGATGAAATGCAGCAGGTGCCAACCAATGGGAGCTGTGATTTTTCAGGAAGAGGAGCCAGATCTCTGGCCTCTCTGTTGAAGGCAAGAATAAGGGCAGTCATGAGCTCTTCCTCAAATTCCATTTACCTGCCCTCATTCTGATCTTCCTCATTGTTTTTATCTTGAGGCGTTTATTTCACCAAATGTGTGCACTTCAACTTCCACTCAATAACAAAGTGAAATTTCACAGGTCTTAGTTTAGCCTTTTGATTTTTTGGGAAACCCATTGATCCTTGTCTTCTTTCCTATCATGTATTCAATAAATGTGTGTTGGGTCTTCTGAGTGATAGAGAGGATTTAATGGGCCTTCAGAAGGAAGCCCATGTCTTGAAGCTTCCCTCTTGTGTGGTTGCAGCAGCCACATGATTTCTCTGCCTCTTGTCTCTTAGCTCTCAATCCATCCTCTAGTATATCCACACTGCTCCCAGAGACACGAGTTGCCATATCTGTATCCTTCTCTGTGTGGACCAGCCATGAACCCAACAGATTATGGGATTCTCTAATCATGGCCTGACATCCAAATGGCCCAAACTGGCAGAGCTCTTGCCACCTTCCCATCCCCTCTGCTTTGTTCTAGCCACATCACCATCCTTCCTAGGACATCTTACCTTCATCTTCCCTCTGCTCAGGGTGCCCTCGTGTCCTTTATGGTGAACAGCTCAGAATGCTAATGCATGGTCAGGTGTCAGATGCTTAAAGGTATGCCACACGCCTCCTGACTGGATGAGGAACTCTCATTGCTACAGCTGCATGCTAACACTCACCTGCTCAGCGCCTTTGGAATATTGGTCATTATGAGCACACAACCACTGCAAATAGTCAGGGACAAGCCTGCCATGCTAGCAAAAGCATTTAAACCTAGCACTTGGGAGGCAGAGGCAGGCATATCTCTGTGAGTTCAAGGCTAGCTTGGTCTACATAGTGAGCTCCAGGCCAGCCAGAACTACATAATGAAACCTTGTTTACAAGCTATACATGCCAAATCTTACCAACATGACTGCGCAAATATGATCTGAACAAGGAAGACACCAACGAACTTGCCAAACTGCATGAAGAAAAGCCCGTGAGGCCTCAACCCTACATGAAGAACTATAGGCAACCGAGTAAAGCTGAAAGTGGGAGAGGCAGTCTTCCTCAGGGAGGGGCACACAATTGGTTGTCCACAGCCTAACAGTCAGCCCTGAAAGCATGTATACATGCAACATTATATTAGCTCAAATGGTTACATTAAGGAATGGATATATATATGTATATATATATATATATATATATATATATGCCTATGACAACAATTGATGAAAATTGGCCATAAATTTGAAGGAGAGCAAGGAGAGGTATATGAGAGGGTTTGGGAGGAGGGAAAGGAAGGGATAATGTTGTAATTAGAATACAGTCTAAAAAAATAACAACAACAAAAACCCCACAAACTCAGGAACAAAAAAGTCTACATGTGTAGGTCTTCCAGGGTAAACATTATCAGTTTTCTTCTTTTGTGGATGGTTGCTCCTATATATGCAGGCTAAAGAGTACTCAATCAATCCCAGGCCCCAGCCCCTGCTCACTACCACCCAGAAGGAGCCAGGCCTCCATGTACTGACCCACATCTAGAACTGGATTACAGCCTGCCAAAGCTTACCAGATACAACATGTTCCTCTTTTAATTCACTTGATGCATTAAAATCACCTCTTCACATCCTTGTAGTGCTTCTTAGAATGAGATGACCTCAGGATTTGGTGCTATTTAATCTACTAAATGCTGAACAGAAGCAGGTTCACCGTGGACCTCAATATGTAGTTAAATGAGTAAATGAAAGAATAAAGGGGTATACAAAGTTATGGAAGGGAGCTGGAGAGATGGCTCAGCAATTAAGAGCATTCGCTGCTCTTCCAGAGGTCCTGAGTTCAATTTCCAATGCCCACATGGCAACTCACAACTGTCTATAACTGTAATCCCATGGAATTTGATCCCTTCTTCTGGTGTGCAGATGTGTGTGCAGAGAAAACATCCATACACATAAAATAGATAGTAGATAGATAGATAGATAGATCTTTAAAATGTTTTTAAAGGTTATAGAAGGTCTGACTTCATGACCAGTGTATCACAATA
>CABHPQ010143560.1:0-20464 GCA_902168405.1 Peromyscus aztecus | reverse complement strand
AGATAACAGAATTATTTTCTCTGAATTTGTCAAATACAAATGGACTAGACATTGTTTAGGTATTTATTACTTGTATATATTGTATATAGTTATTGTACTTTTGTATATAGTTGTTCTTATGTTAGTTATAACCTTTTTCCTTTTTTCTTTTTATTAAAATAGAAAAGGGGAAATATGGTGATATTTTATATGTACTGAAAAATGATTTTATTTGTATGTTAATAAATAAAGTTGCCCGAGGCTCAGAGCTATTAGCAAGCCATAGCAAAAGCCAGGCGGTGGTGGCACATGCCTTTAATCCCCCAGCACTTGGTAGGCAGAGCTAGGTAGATCTTTGTGTATTCAAGGATACAGCCAGCATTGGAGACACACGCCTTTAATCTCAATACCAACCATAGAAGACCTGGAGGTATGTACAGACAGGCAGTGATGAGGCAGCCATGTGGTTGGGTTTACAACCAATGAGAAGGCAGAGCAGAAAGTCTTTATAAAGACAGACACACAGGAAGTAGCTCTCTTTCGGAGAGGTACAACAGCTGTGGCAGGAATGGTAAGTTTTTTAATCTCAGCTCTTAGCTATCGCTCTGACCTCTTAGGCTTTAATCTTTACATTGGCTCTGTGTTTCTTATTTAATAAGACGGTTACTTCTACACTTATAATTAACAGGAACTTTTTTTTTTTTTTTTTTAGCTTTTAGAGACAGGGTTTCTCTGAGTAACCATCCTGGCTGTCCTGAAACTCACTTTATAGACCAGGCTGGCCTCGAACTCAGAGATTTGTCTCCTTCTGCCTTCCAAGTGCTGGGATTAAAGGCATACACTACCACCACCCAGTGGAACTTTTATATTTACAATCTTATTTGATTTTTATGAAATTCTTTGGAAGTAATCTTAATACACCTAACTTACGTAGAAGAATGCCAATGGTCTTAGTCATATGATCATAGCAACACTAAGTAGCAAGCGAGAAGGACAGTGGACCTTTAAATTCAAGTCTTCTTGTCTCAAAATTAACTTATTGGTTCATATGGGTTATGGGTTAATTTACCTATACCCGTAATTAGTATAAGTTAGTGACTATTTGATAAACCTTGACTGTAGTGATGACAAAATTCTTACCAGAAATTCTGATTCTTTAATAATCTGTCCATCAAGCTAGGCCCCCATCCAATAAACACCTGGGGAACAGCATTTTGCTTGGGTTCACAGAAAAACTTTTAAAAAGCATAGTCTATAACATCTGTCTTAAAAGACTGATACTTTAGGAGGGAAGTAAATATGCAATCAAAGGCATACAAGTTATTCTATGGAGGCTTCCAATGAGAAGAGAATGGCAGCATCAAATGGCAAGGGAGAAAGGATTGGGGGAAGGCTTGTCACATGAAATACACTTAGCATTTTGGCAAATGGAATGAGTATTTCTCTGAGGTACACATGACGGGGAACCGTAATGTTTGTGATGGATGAAATTCTGATCCACAGAAGGGTAAGTGCGAAATGAGACATTTGTACAGGAAAGACTCTCAACCTAGATCATGAGTGACAGAAGACAGGGCTAGAAATGAAGTAAAGCAAATACATTCAGTGTTCCCAGAGACTGCCTGGAGCCGATTCTTATGTCATTGCTTCTCCTACACATTTTGGACATAATTATGTATGTGAAATTCATTTACTGTCATGTATTGTACCACATTTTCCAAGTTGCTCGAGTGCACCAATATCCCTTTACTCCTTAACTACAAGATCATTAAGAGCTTTCCAGCTTTGAGTTTGCTGGAAATGTAATCAGAGCATCTCCTCAGCTCATCCAGTGGTTCCAGCAGGGGATTCAGAAATGAAGTCTGACAAATATTCACCCTTTTAAATCAAACTCTTCCTGACACTGTCTCTCTAAAAACTCTGGGGAAATCTGAAAAGCAATGTCCCACCACCCCCTGGAAAGAAAAACATTTTCCACTTGCGATAATTTACATAGGGAAGAAAAAATGTGTGGTTTTCAGATCCAACACAGGAAGAACAGAACACCAAGTGCCACTCAGAACAAAAGACAACCTGAACTCTCCTTAGTGAATAAAGTTATTTGAAACACATTTGTTTACTGGAAATGTGCATACTGCTATGCTATAAGTTTGCAGCCAGCACACAGCCTCTCTAAAGTGTCTGGTCCCCTGAAAAGCACTCTCAGAGCATGGTGATGGCGTTTTTTTTGTTTGTTTGTTTTGTTTTGTTTTTTATTTGTTTGTTTGTTTTGCAAGGTGGGGATGTCCCAAGTCAGAACCTCCGTGCTATCAGGAGCAGAGTGAAGAGTGAAGTCTGGGCATGTTTGTTCCATCCTCTTCTGGCAAAGAATTTAGAACATGACCATTGGAGATAATCGCCTGAGAAATCCTTAGGAGCATGCTTTACCTCTTGAGCATCATTGCTATTTTCCATTAGAAAAAATATTGATCTCAAATTAAATATGTATTTATTAAATTTAAGGACACACTTTGCATCAAATATTTAGAAAAGTTCCTTTTTCTTGTTTTGAATCACATATGTTTGCTTTGCATATTTTCCTGAAATGACTTGAATACATGACATTATGGGTAAAGAGAGAGTGAGTGGAACCCTTGATAGGAAGGAAGTTAAAGAAAAGTCAGTAAAGTATCTAGGCTAATAATAACTATAACTAACATAAAGCAGTTGAAGTGTCCTCAGCATAGTTGACTTAAAATAGAAACACTTAGGACCACTGAGGTAGCTTACTAGGTAATAGGATAATCATAAGAATCTGATGACTAGTGTTTCATCCTCAGAACCAATGTTTAAGAAAAAGACTGAATATGATGGCATTCATTTGTAATACCAGTATTCTTATGCTGAGATGGAGAAATGAGACAAGGGAATTACCTAGAAATTCATGGGCCTACTGGCTTAAGTATAAAGCATAACAGAAACAAGAGAAAACCTGCCTCAAGGTGGGCAGAAAGAACCAACTCTCAAAAGTTGTACTCTGACCTCTACACACTCTCCTAGCATATGTTTGTTTGTACTAGCATACACACAAACAATAATAATGATAAATTAAAAGTAGATACATGTTTTCTAACCACTTATGTTTTCCACAAGGGTCCATGTACACATCTGCCTAGAAGTCAGGTTTGGAAATACAATGCCTGGGCTAGAAACGGAGCCCAGCCACAATTTGCTCAGAATACTTAGGAAAATTTTATTAGTCCACATCCTTTCACGTCTGCATTACTCATCTGTTGCTCTGAGATCAGAAAGCAGAAAGTGATAAACAGATGTACTCTGCTTACATTCTTCACTTAGTGCAGTCAAGGACCCAAGCTCTGGGAATGATGCTTTCACTTCAATAGTGGGTCTTCCCACATCAATTAACCAAACCAAGATACTCCCACACAGACATTATACCAGAAGCTTGTGTCCAGATGATTGTAGCTCTGTGATATTAATAATCAATATCAATCATCATACTTTAATACTATGTACCTTGCAGCACTATTGAAGAATGAACTAAAAGATGAATATAAACCTAGCATATCACTGGCACACAACAACAGTAGAAACAATCAAGAGTAGAGATAACATGTATGGGATTCTTCTTTATCTGGTTGACATGATCATCCTATATGATATGGAATGCTATTATTCTTCACTATATAAATGAGAAAACAGAAATATAAAGATAAATGGGACTGAGATGCCGTGATTGTGGAGCTGGGATTCAGAGTGAGGGGATGAGATTCCAGAGCCTATGATTATAAACATTGCTCATATTCTTTGCTTAGGAATGTATCTAGTCCATAGGAAGCATTTCAAAAACACTAATTATTCTTATATTTATTATTAGTAATATTGTAGATGCTTGGAACACAGAGATCTGGAACCATTCAGAAACTAACCTGTTTTTCTCTCAAGGATTCTGAAAGAACATAGGCTGCAATTTGAAGTAAAACATGCACTCATTTTCAATAAACCTTTCAACTCTACATTGATTCTGACAAGTTCTAGATATGTGACCTTAGACAAGATCTTCAAAAATCAGTGGACACCTTAAGTGCCTGCAAATTCAGATCGTAATATGCATATTACAAAGATTCAATAGAAGCAGAATAAATAAAAATGAGTCCACTGCCTGATAAACTGGGAAGACTTGACAAATAATGGTAGCAATTTCTAATACTGCTTAATATGCATATTTATGTGGGTTTATGTTTGTCCAACCTGCTAAAGCTCATAAATGCTCTAGTCTTATCCCTTTATGTTGGACTTCTTGGTATCTTAAAGGAAATACAATTTTTTGGATGGTTCTACTATACTGTTAAGGTGAGAACAGAATTTGGTTTGGAGAATTATATTGAGAAGAATCTAGAAGAATCATTTGGAGGAATAGGAAGCAGAACTGAGAACAAAAGAAGAGGAGTTGTGGTAGATTATATACCTGACTTCTCATTTCTATGTAAACACAGTACACAGCTAGACGTGGGGCTCTCTGAGGATAAATATTAAAGCAGTGACTTACAGAGGCCACCATGCAATGCCAGTCTATACTAAGCAACAGTACAAAGAGGAGATGACTTCCATGGGACCACTGGGGACCCTATGTCTATTGCATCTTTGGCCATAGTTTCTTTAAGTCCGTTTCACTTATCTCTGGCTCCACTGAGATAGGACCAGGGAGAACTGATGATCTCCCACCATGACAGAACTGATATCCAACCACAGAGCACAGGAACACTTGTGGAAACTAGTGACCTTGGCTGGAATAAATCAAGGGGAATTTCCTCTAACGCAGTGTATTTAGGTAAATATATTGGGTTCATATTATAAATCCATATCTTTATGAATATCGTCAAAATCACGTTATTATGAAATCATTTACCTGATGTCACAGAATTTTAATTTCCTTTCTTATGGATAAAAAGGAGTTATGAATAGGTCTGTTTCTATTTTGAAGGGTTTCAGCTGGGTTTGAGGTGAACAAGAGACATGAACTGGAAGGAGAACTGAGGGTCACAGAAAGAAAGGAAGAGAAGAGGGAATTCAGCCTTTGTGGGCTCTCATGCTCATGCTAGGCTGTCACTAATGTGGCTATTAACTTTTTGTGTCCAGATTTATTATGCTGTCACCACAGCGCTTTTCTGTGCTAAAGTATCAAACCACTATTGCATATTTGTTGGCATCTCATCTATTTAAGGGAAACAAGTGATTACCCGTTGCCAAGGAGACTAATAAGGAGTGTGGAAGCAGAGGACAGCAGAGTTCTCCTCAGATGATAGCAAGTCGCTTTTATTTTGTTTGTGATTAAATCATAAACTATCTCATTGTTTGAAAAAAATCAATTACTCTTTCCCATAATAAAAGTGTCAGGCACTTATTCAATGGAAAAATCCTATAAACTTAAAAATTAAGTAAATAAAAATAAATCAGAATAGATGCTCATGAGTGACAAAAAATGTTTTAGGAAAATAAATAATGTATGAGATCCTCCAGGGGAAAAAAATGGTTACTTATGGGAATTTGAAAGTTCTGATAACTCTTAGGAAAAAAAAAAACATAGAATCTAAGTATAGTCTGTGTATTCCTGGAAAAGATAAGAAACTAAGTTATTGATGTGAATGGCACATTATACAGACTTGGGAAACACATTTCACAATAGCAATATGGATCTTCTAGTTCAGTGGATCCACGTCCAGAGAGGTTGGGAATGATCCTGCTCACATAATGAAGGAACATTCTCTTCCTTCATTGTAAAACAGTGGAAGAAGACACACAGCAGAGAAACACTTACAGTAATTGAGATAGCATATGCAAAAAGCCTAAAGGATATTAGTTCCATTAATGTGTCCCCAAACCCTTCAATTCATCATTTGCTGAATTTAAGCATTTCATTAGCAACAAAATTCTACATAAGTCACTCAAGATCATCTCAGCAGGTTATCTGTCAATTCACATGTGTGATAATATTATTTGAACATCATAATTTTAGTAGAACCATGAAGCACATATTTTTCATAATCTTTATGTATGCCAAAGCTGTATAAGAGAATTATGTGATAATTACAGATGTTCAATACACCGATTTCAGTGGTTTCCTGATTTCAACACTTATTGTTCCTCATTGGCAGGTAGCTGGTTTCTATCTAGAATCATCTCATCTTATAATTCTCTCCTTCCCCAAAGACTCATTTAAATGTCAATGTAGCACACCTGATGGAGGATAGAAGAGTCACCAAGACCAAACTGGAAAAGCAATGTGACTCTGCTGCCTGTTTCTATCAGCTAGAAATTAGCTACTTATCCACAACCACTTACTTGGTAACTAGGGAATGCCAGCTACCTATGAGTCCAGGAAAGGTAGGATGTAGCTTATAGGCATGAAAAGCCTGCAACGGCCAGTGTTAAGAACAGACTCATAGGAAAGAGCAGGATTCGAGGGTGCAGCCTAGGGATGGAGACAGAACGGAAGATGACTTGGTGGAAATAGTAATTAAGTTTTGTGAAAAATGACTAACCATAATAAGGAGGACAAGTGACACAAGAAGAGCTTTGGGTGCAGTTTGAACAGCACAAGTAAACACTCATTCATTAAAAGCAAAACAAAACAGAACTAGAATAGAAAGGGTCATGTCTAGGTCCATGGTCCTACACCAGCCAGGGTCTGAGTTGGTGTTCCTGGCTCCTGTTACCACTGAAGGCCATGCTGATATCTAGTATCAAGTCAGCCACCTGAGACCATGTTGGTGTCGGGGCAGGGGGGGGGATGCTACCACCAGGGCCATAATGATCTGTATAGCCTGCACAGCCACCAGGACCATGGTGATATCTGGACATTTTTTTTTTTTAAGGAGAAGGGCTGTGAATATATTTGTTCAAAGTTACAAAACAGCATCCAGTTCTAATAGGCTATTTATAGTGGAGAATAGATACATACAATTGACTGTAGAGTAGAAGGAGGTGGACCACAGCTGGATCCCCCTGGTTTGAGGACAGGAGTAGAAAGATGTCTGCTTTTGATAGTCCAAGCCTTTGCTGCTCAGTCAGGGACAAGTGTAAACAGGAAGACAGCATGAACACAGCAGCCAGTCCCCCTTGCAGACAAGGAAGTGTAAGCTCGTTCACAGCCTTCCTTGGCCTCTACCTGGGCAGGCCAGGCCTCTTGGTAGTTCTGTTCTGAGAGGTATCACAAACCACTGAAGTCCCTCCACCACGGCAGACCGAGGCCCACAATTGGATAACACCTTCCAGCAAAAAGTTCCTTGCAATCAGAATATGATCCTTTTCCCATCTTCTGGATTCTGTTCCATAGGACAGTAGGGACACTTGACCTTTCCTCCATTGATGAGCTTGTTGAGTGCGTCTCGGGAGATGACATGGCCACAGATGAGCTTGATGGGAGGGTTGGAATCTGAGGTCTGCTGTCGCAGGATGGGGCATGCAAACACAGAGTGATACCAGCACTTCATGCCCAGCTCGATCTCAATTGGCAGTTCATCCTTGTGACTCCATACACCAGTGCACTGCCTCTGTTAGATGTCTGGGTCCATTTTCTTCCTGTATCTGAGGTCTGTATTGATTTCCATGGTCCATGTTACCACAGGGGATCATAGGAACCACTGAGGGCCATGCTGAACTGGCACCTCCCTTGGCTGGCCCTCAGAGAGCTGTCCCTGGCCCTTGCTGGCCACTGCATCAGAAGAACTGGCCCCAAGTCTCACCGGAGAGCTGACCCCACACTTGGGAGAGATGGCCTCACCCCTCACCATCAGTATAGAAGAGCTGGTCCTGCTGGCATGGGCATAGAAGAGCTGCCTCCACCCCTCACTTGAGTGGGACATTCCCAGGGGCCCAAACTAACCAAATCAGCTACCACCCAGATGCACATCCAGGGCATTGAGTTACCCTACCCAAACATCTACCCCATCTATGACCTGCCAGAGTGCATGAAGGGACTGATCCTGTGGAATCATAGCTGCAGGATCTTCGTTACATGGGTCAATATTAGGATATCTGAAAGGAGTTTTGGTGAGGGTCCAGTGTTGATGGTGTACCAGAAGCCAGTGGCCTTAACCAGACCAACAACTCCTTGTGCAGAACATTTCTAAGTAAAGCTGAGCAGACAAAAGGGTATACTGGGTGATACACCACAGCCCCCAATGCTACTAATTTGAAAGAAGAGGTGTTGGAGAGGCAGCAGAGATGGAGAAATGAAGTGGGGTTCTTGTTTGCTTTGCTTTTAATTAATGTTTTTTTTTAATTTTCTTTTTCTGGGGATGATACGGGGTGAGAGGCAAATATGGAGTGACTGGGAAATGATTCGGATTGGGGTGCATGATACAAAATTCCCAAAGAATCAATAAAAGTTATGTTTATAAAAGCAGTAATTGTAGTAGGACAGGCCCATAGGGTCGAGGAAATTGGCTCAAACCAGTTTCCAAGGCATGCACATAATATACTTCCTTATGAGCCAACCTGGAGTCCACCTAAGGGCCTAGCAACAGGTGCTGCCAGAGTTCCTGGTCACTGTCATAGCTCCTGATCTTACCCAACCAATGAGGGATGACCACACAATGCCACCAGATTTTGACAAAGACTGGGTGCTGGGAGGAGGATATATAAGGCCTTCCCTGTTATTAAACAAGTGAGTTTGCTGTTTGCCTTCAACTGACTCCCAATGTCTGTGCCATTGATACCACACCTTCTCACCCCCCTCAGGGAGCCATTAGGATTAAGCAACAAGTAATACATTGTAGAGACAAGTAAATATTTATTGATCTAAAAAAGGAATAAAATAAACAGCAAAGTGTGTGGAGATGGACTGAAATTTCAGGATGAAAAACTGAGAGAAGATATGATGAAGGAAGAAAAAGATGCAGTGTTCTATATATTACTATCAATGACAGCTGAGATGTATTCCCAGTTAAAGTATTCTGACTGCATTCTAATAATATATACTAGCTAATTTGACCACCCCCACTGATCCTATGAGTCAGGCAGTATTATTTTTTTCTTGTTGTGTTTGTGATGATGTTGTGCACAGAATGAGTAAATGGAAGCCATGGATCTATATCTGGACTCTGGAAGCCAAGCCCCAGGCATAAACATTTAACCACTTGCCCTGTTATAGTGATGATCACATAGATAACATTTCATTGAGCTGGGGAGAGACACATAACCAATCTATGCTGTGAATGTAGAGGTTACTTAGAAAGTTGGTACAAGGAGAATTGAATTCTTGTTCTACACACAGAAAGGACACCATGGTGTCCCGGAGGACTTGGGGAGACACACTTGGCTAGGGTGGACCTCCAACTTCTGATTAAGTTACACAAAGAAATGTCCAAGGAGTGCATTTCTGACAAGTTCTCATAAATGTGGCCCACAAGACATGGCCCCCAGGACATGGCTCATAGTACGAGACTACCTGGATTTCAGGATCTATGCTAAATTTGGGCCAACACTTGATGTTTTGTGCATATACAGGTTTAAGATTATGCCTACTGTTACAATGTCACAGTAGTAACATCTTTTGGTCCCATTTTGAAATTTTTTTAAGATTTTTTTATCCATGTATTTTATGTTTATGAGTGCTCTGTCTTCAAGCACACCAGAAGGAATCTGATTTCATTACAGATGATAGTGAGCCACCATGTGGGTACTGGGAATTGAACTCAGGACCTCTGGAAGAGCAGTCAGGTGCTCTTAACCGCTGAGCCATCTCTCCAGGCCCTTTTGGTCCCATTTTGAATCATAGCCATCATTCCTTTTTAGATTGTCTATCGCTACCAATCATTAATTGGAACCATAGTCTGTTTCTTCAAGGTTTAAGTGTCTACCTCATGGTGAATCCACCATGTTAATAATTTATTTGTGTTAAATTTCTAGGTCTTTCAAATAAAATGCAACATGTCAGTTGAGTTAAACAACAAAAGTTTATATTCTCAGTTCTTTGTAGGCTAAAAGATCTGGTATGGTTTCCCACAAAGCCTCTCTCTCTAGCTTGTACATGGCCAACACTTCCTCTGTGCTCACATATCCAGTACAATGTACATGTGTGTCTTTGGTACCCCCTTACTGTCTTATGAGATCAACCATATTAGTTTAGGAATTAGAGCCCACCCATAGCACCTTACTTACTCAAATTATATCTTTAAAGGCTCTGTGTCTTATTCTAGAACACTGGGAAAGAAGATATCAACACCTGAATTTTGGTGTGACACAATTTAGCCAATAACAGACAATTATCATTTGTTAATTTAAGGCAACTGTAAAATATTGTTGTTTGAGAGTGTGTAATAGCCACAAGGATGTGCTATAAGGACCAAACCACCCAGCAATTGCCATTAGCATCTAATCATATAGATAATTAGCTAAGAGTTCTGAATCTCTCAGCTAGGCAAAATCCAAATGCTAGACAGAATAAGCTCATGATCAGACTGTGGTAAAACAGGTACTTAGATTATTGATAGTAGGAATGTTCTGTGGCACCATGTAGATGAAGGAAATCTGTCAAATTCTAACAAATATACAGTACTATATCATACAGATATAGCACTTCTCAAAAATATTTTCCAAATTATAGTACCAAATATATAAGTATAATAAACTACTCATACATTATTTCTTTACTAATACTGAAACATTGAACCCAACTAAATATATTAACATAGGAAAGTGAAATGAGCCACCCTATTTTTTAAAATTTATTCTTCTCCCACATATTGCATTCCAATCACAGTTTACCCTGCCTCTTCTCCTCACTGTCTCTCCCCACTATATCTACTCTCCTCCAGATCCATTCCTCTTCCTTTTCCTTCAGGAAGGGGCAGTACTCCAAGGAATATCAACCAAAGATAGCATGTCAAGGTATAATAAAAGTAGGGGTATCTCCTTATATTAAGGCTGGACAAGGCAACACAGTAGGAGAAAAAGGGCCCCAAGAGCAGGCAGAAGAGTCAGAGACATCTCCTGGTCCCACTGCTAAAAGTTCCACAGGAACACCAAGCTCCACAATCACAACACACTTACAGAGGACATAGGTCAGACACATACAAGCTCCCTGATTGTCATTTGAGTCTCTGTGAGACCCTGGGAGTCCTGATTAGTTGATTCTGTGGGCTGTTTTCTTGTGGTTTCTTGACCACTCTGAATCCTACAATCCTTCCTCATCTTCTTCTGTAGGATTTCCCAAGTTCCACCTAAACTTTACCTGTGGGTGTCTGTCACCTAAAATTTACCTGTAGGTCTCTACATCTACTTCTATTAGTTGCTGTATGAAGCCTCTTTGATGATGATTATGCTAGACTCTGGTCTATAAGTATAGCAGAGTATCATTAGAAATCATTTCACTGACTTTTTTTTTATCCTATTTGGTTCTATCCTTGGTCTTTCAGCTAACCAGATTCAGGTTTCTAGCCCTCCAGGCACTGTCTGTCATGAATTTCAATTTGGACCAGTCATTTCTTGGCTATTCCCAGAAATTCTATGGCACCTTTGCCCTAGCACATCTTGCAGACAGGACTAATTGTAGGTAGAAGGTTTTGTGGATGGCTTGGTATCCCAATCCCTCTACTTGAAGCCTTGCTTGGTTACAGAAGATAATCATTCAGGTTCCTTTTTTCCATTTCTAGGAGTCTTTCCTAGGGTCACTGTCACAAATCCCTGGGTATTTCCACTGCACCAGGTTTCTAATTTGCCTTTAAAATGTCCCCCAATTCCATTCATAACTCCAAGTATTCTCTCCCTCCACTCCACATTCCCAATCTATCCTGTTTACATCCCCATCTGTCCATCCCCAGTCTATGAAGCCTAAATCCAATTAATCTTACCAATAAAAATTGGAAGTCAGATATTGAGATGAAAACCTGAAAGATCAGAGAAGCAGGAGAGCAGCCACAGTTACTTCCTTCTCTTCTGTTTCTCCAGTCCAAAAGGCCAAGATCCTGTCTCTTCCACACCTTATCACTTCCTGTTCCTCTCTGTATAGACCTCCAGACTTCTATGGTTAACTAGTGACTAGCTCTGCACTCTGACTCTAAGCAAGCTTTATGTGTTAAAACACAAACAAAATAACACACATTTCCCCCTTTTTTGTCTAAATAAAAAGTGAAGGTTTTAACTAACATAGAAAAAAATATATATACAATAAATACAATAATTATATATAAATATATACAGGCAATAATTATATTAACAATGTTCAGTCCACTAGCATTTGACAAATTCAAAGAAAATACTCCATAATCTCTCCTATCTTGGTGAGTGCAAAATGTTCTACCTAATTCATTTTCTATCCTAACCTGCATTATGAACCCAAAACTATCTTTCTATGTCTCTCAACCTTATACACTTTATACCTCTTTTGTGAGTGCCTTTTCTGAATTTGTTGACAAGAAAAATTGTAACTATATCTATCTCATCTTCCACTCCATCAGAGACCAAAGAAGGATATAATATTACCTGAATAAACAAGAAGTGTAGAGCAAATAACTCCAAAATTAAGAAATGACAGAAACAGTTGGCTGCCTTGACAGTCACCCAAGGTTCTTCTGAAACTTTGAAGCATCCATTTTTGTCCTGCAGACCTAGACTGTCTGACAAACTTATCTGTGAAGCAGGATTTTTGAAGGACTCTCCCACCTGGTCTTGGCAAAGTTTAGCAGTCACTTTCTTTTGTGTCCCACTTGTCTAATTTAGACAACATACTCTCAGCAGTCAAGGCAAGGTCAATTTTTTTTGCCCAATGACTAACTATTGCCACAAAGAAAGTAAATTCCTCTTTTAGTTTCTTCAGTGGCTCTCATCTTATCTGAAGTTGATTGGTGCTGCCACGAGCAGACATGTCTCACTGTCATAAAAAAATGAACTTATATTATTAAAACATCTTAAATTCCATATTCTGTATATCTCTAAAGTGTTTGAAGACCACCTTTCTAGCTAAAATTCATATGTTTGACCTTGAAAACATAACTAATATGACTCAAGTTCAATTGTAATAGGTGATTAATTACTAATCCGCATTTCTTTATTATCCTAAATAATTTGTAATAATAACTTTCAAGGACTAGAATTTTACATTACATTGTTAGATGAACTGTATAGGTACAATACCTTGAGCAAGAGTAGAAACATATGTACAGTATGTTCTAACAAATATAACCTTAAATTTGTATCAATATATAAAAATTCATATCAATATAAAGTATTTAAGGCTAGTAGCTGCTATTTTGGTTTAAAAGTAGATTCAATAACAACTTGTAACCCACCACCCTAAATGATGACAAATATCCATAACCCACTGAATGATCAAAAACCATCCACTCCAACTTTTGGGAATGTGGGCAGCATATTCTCAAAATTACTTCCTGCTGTCTAGGGGTAGAGGCATCTTTAGGGTACCTAGAAAAAATGGGATAATTGTCAAGTCCTGGGAGAGCTAGTTGTATCATTTGTTGTCCAGTCTCTGTGTAATGGGAAAGTACAGGACTTATGTCAAGACCTGGCTAGAGTAGTCTATGAGATTGGACCATCTCAGCTAGACACTTTGAAATTGTCCTGAGCAGTTTGTATTCCAAAGGTGATCTTTAGGTGGTGTTTGTCAGCTTAGTGGCACTACCATAGTCCAGAGGGAATCCTTGTTGTGGGGCCCGATCTTCCTTTTGGAGACTTCAAAGGTCACTATTAGGCATGGTCATGGTTTACTGCAGAAAACTTAAACATTTTAAATGTCATATGCAGCAGATCTCAAAGAGATTAAATGACCATAATTTGTTATACAATCCAGAGTACAAAAACTTAATTACTAGTTATCTGGCAGAGACTCAAACCCCAAATCATGTACAGAAAGTTAGATGAAGCCTTTTTCTAGAATTAGTTCTCTATGTGACCATTAATATCATGATAAAAAGTTGAAAATATATATTAATTTTATAAATTTTGAGATAATGTTTATACCTTAATGCTGGGTAATATTGTTCTGTATGCTGTGAATGTGTGTTACTCTGATTGGTTGATAAATAAATTACTGATTGGCCAGTAGCCACACAGGAAGTATAGGCAGGATAAGCAGACAAGGAGAATTCTGAGAAGAGGAAGGCTGAGTCAGGAGTCATCAGCCAGACACAGAGGAGGCAAGATGTGAATGAAGAACTGAGAAATGGTCCCAGGTCCCAAGCCATGTGGCTAAACATAGATAAGAATTGTGGGTTAATTTAAGTGTAAGAGCTAGTCAGTAATAAGCCTGAACTAATGGCCAAGCAGTTATAATTAATATAAGCCCCTGTTTGTTTACTTGGCGTACATGATTGGAAGAGATTTGTCCCAACCACTGGTCAGGTGGGACACAAGAAAACTTCAAGTGCATTTGGTAATCCAACGTGGGACTCTCAAATTTCCATAAAGCCTAAAAGAGTTTAAAAAGGGCTTCTAAACACACAATAATGGAGTCAAAAAACTTTCTACTTCTTGTATCATGTGGGTCAAGATATAGAGACACCAAAGTAGAGACACCGTGGCATGTGGACTTGAGGTATAGTATGCTGAGTTCATGGCGTATGGGCTTGAATGAAGCATGGTGGATTCCTGCCACTTTACACAGTGGTATCTGCAAGCTGTGTAGCATGGTGCATGGTGGATTCAGCTTTTGCTAGTACAGAAGAAAAAGGAAAGAAAAGAGAAGAGGTTTCTGGGCTACACAATGCATGGACCCATGGCCTCCCAAAGTCAGCAGAGAGCATGTATCCCAGGGCTGGCAGTAAATGTACCACTGCCTATTGGGAAACTGAGGTGGGTGGAGTCAGCAGCCAAAGCTGCTGCTTTTTGTACTAGCCATGCAGTTTTACAATTTAAAAGATCTCCTGGTCAGAAAAAGTTTATAGATTCTCCATAAGGCATATTCAGATGGAAAAAAAAAACTCTAAATGGTTTACAGTGTGTGTAAAAAGGTAAGTAGACTTGGGAAAGAGAATAAAAAAAGAATTATATGCAATTATATAAAAAAAGATAGCTTAAAAAATAAAGTCTTTAAAGAGACAGTAAAAGTAATATAAAAAAATAAGCCACATAAAGATGGAAATCATACACAGAGTCTGGATTATATTGTCTTTGGGATTTTTAACTGCAGAAAGACATTTGACTGTAAAGCCTACTCAGTTAAATCAATATATGTATTTTAAAGGTATCTTGACTTCAAAATTTGCATCTAAGGATATGCTGCTTTGGAAAGGAGGCTCTGTTTTTGCTTCCACAGGAAGCAAGAGGGTATGGATTTGTTCCAGCTTAAAATGGGTCAGATTTGATCAAGCTAGACCTCCTGAACCTTAACAAATGGTACCTATCAACAAAGGTTATAGCTGGTCTTCCCAGGACTTGACCATTATCTCAAATTTTCTCAGGATCCCCATAAAATTACCAGCACCCACTATCAGCAGGAAGTAGACTAGAACACTACTCCCACTTCCCAAAAAATGGATTATAGATATTTTTCTTTGTTTAGAGATTGGTTACAAATTGTTATTAGTCATAGTCAATATCTTTCTAAAGAAAAAAGGGGGTAGGATATAGATATTATAGGATGAAAGGGTAGATTATTCAATCTACCTTTAAAGGGCAACAACTTGTATAAAATGTTTTAAATTGCTATAGATTTTAGTTTATTGATACAAATTTAAAGTTAATTTTATTATACTGTATGTGTATTTCTACTTTTGTTTAAGGCATTATGTTTGTATAACTCATTTAAAATTGTCATGTATAATTAAGAAATATAGATTAATAATTAGTCTCCATGATAATCAAACTTTTAGTCATATTAGTTAAGTTTTCTAGATATACATAGATATATTTCAGTTAGGCAGGTAATCTTCAAACACTTCAAAGATCTATAGAATATGGCATTTAAAGTGTTTTAAGAACTTTGACTTTCTGGACATTGTGACATGTCTGCTCCTGGCAGCACCAATCTACTTTAGGAAAGATAATGGGTTTTGAATAAACTCATTATGGACTTTGCTTTTATTGTGGCAAAATTTAGTCACTGGGCAAAAAAGTGCCCTTGCGTCAACTGCTTGACAGTATACTGCATAAAATGGATATGTAGGACCCATAGGAAGGTGACCACTGAACTTTGCAAGACAAGATGGTTCTTCAGGTTTCTGCTTCACAGAAGAGACTGTCAAATGTTCTACAGAACACAGGGAGAAGTGACTGAAAAACTGTAGGCCTATTGGCTGAAGATGGATGCCCCACCGTTACAGAGGAACTTTGGATGGCTGTGCAGGCAGGTAGCTGTCTTTGTCATTTCCAGAATTTTGGAAGTTGCTTATAATGCATTTCCTGTTTACTTCTGGGGTTTTTGATATAGTTGAAGACTAGATAGATTTAATTTTCTTTGGTTATGATAAAAGATAAATTATATATGAAACTTAGACTCACAAATATAGGATAGATAGAATATTTTCTTTAACTTTGCCAAATACACATAGACTCCATATTATAACTGTAATTTTTGCTTGATAATTGTTCTATTATATGTAATTTTACTATGTTAAAGTTAAAACCTTCCTTTTTTATTAGACAGAAAAGGGGAGTGCTGGGGGTGTTGTTCTGTATGCTGTTAATGTGTGTTGCTGTGATTGGTTGATAAATAAATCACTGATTGGCCAGTAGCCAGGCAAGAAGTATAGGTGGGATAAGCAGACAAGGAGAATTCTGGGAAGAAGGCTAAGTCAGCAGTTGCCAGCCAGACACAGAGGAAGCAAGATGTGAAGGCAGAACTGAGAAAAGGTCCCAAGCCATGCGGCTAAACATAGATAAGAATTGTGGGTTAACTTAAGTGTAAGAGCTAGTCAGTAATAAGCCTGAGGTAATGGCCAAGCAGTTATAATTAGTATAAGCCTCTGTGTGTTTACTTGAGGGATACAAGTGGGAGAGATTTGTCCTGACTACTGGCTGGCCAGGACACAGGAAAACTTCCAACTACACCTTAAGAAAAGTTTTGGAATCAAAACAAAACCAAAGGATTATGAGATTAGTGAAAATAGAATAATCCTTTAATTTGGTTTTTCTTCTGTCCCCTATCAGGTGGTTCTTCTGACATGAGACAGAGGTTTTGGATTTTCCTTTTAACTAATGAGCATGCTTAGGTTTAGATAAGGAGAGAGCCACACTCCAACTCCAAAGCCAGCTTTAATTTTTAATTGAATTGTGACTACAAAAAGACCATTTGCATTATGTGTCTGTAAAGAACAGAAGAAACAAACATTTGGGAAGATATATGAAATTTTATCCCATTGGAAATCTGATATGCCAATAGGCTGATTTACTCTTTTTCTTGGGACGTTTTCTCTAGATGATTTGTCCTTTTTCTTTAAATGTCTCGTTTTTTTCCAGTGGTCTTCAGATTCCTTATGTGGTCAAGTACTATATTAAATTCATATGAATAGAGTGGATAGACTTGTCTTGCTGTTGATTTTAGTGAAATCTCTCAGTTCCTTCCCATTTAATTTGATGTTGGCTATAGAGAGTAAATTTTTTTATTATGTTTATCTATGTCCCTTTTATCCCTGATCTCTCCAAGACTTTTTATTATGAATGGATGTTGGATTTTATCAGAGGATGATCATGTGGTTTTTATCTTTCAGATTATTTATATGGTAAATTCATTGACATATTTTCAAATGTTGAACAATCCCTGCAACTCTGGGATGAAGCCCATTTGATCATGGTAGATGGTCTTTTTGATGTGTTCTTGAATTTGTTTTGTGAGTATTTTATTGAGTATTTGTTCATTAATGAGTAAAATTGGTCTGTTAAATATATTTACTGTGCCTTTCACCTGGGATTATTCTCCTTCTTTTATTCCTTTTATTTCAAAGGTTTGGTCTTTTTATGGTGTCCCAGATATCCTGGATGTTTTTGATGGGGCAATGTCTTTCTGTACGCTGTGAATATGTGTTGCTCTAATTGGTTGATAAATAAAGCTGTTTGGCCTATGGCAATGCAGCTTAGAGGCAGGCAGGAAATTCAAAGAGAGAGACAGGAAGAAGGCTGGGAGAGACCCAGCCAGCCGCCCAAGGAACAACATGTAATGGGACTCAGGTAAAGCCACAGAAATCATGGCAAAACATAGATCAATAGAAATGGGTTAGTTTAAGATACAAAAGCTAGCTAGCAAAAGGCTTGAGCCATGGCCATGCAGTTATAATTAATATAAGCCTCTGTGTGTTTACTTGGGTCTGAGCAGCTGCAGGACTGGTGGGGGAGAGATATTTGTCCTGACTGCTGGCTGGCCAGGATGTAGGAAAACTCCAGCTACAGTTTTTGTCAGGAACTTTTTAGATTTAACATTCTATATGACTATTTTATCTATTTCTTCTATTGTATCTTCAATTCTCTCTTCCATCTCTTGTATGCTTTTGGTGATACTTGAATCTGTAGTTCCTGTTTGCTTACCTATATTTTCCATTTCCAGAATTCTATTTTCTTTATTGCTTCTACGTCCATTTTCAAGTCTTGAAGAGTTTTATTCATTTCCTTCAACTCTTTGTTTGTTTATTTATTGACTTTCTTTAAGAGATTTATTCATTTCCTCCAATTGTTTGTTTATGTTTTCCTGTATTTTTTAAGGGGTTTATTTTTCATTTTCTCTTTAAGGGCCTTTATAAAGTTGGTTTTCAGCTAGTTTTCTTGTGCTTCAGCTGTGTTGAGCATCACTTCTTGGCCTTTTGGCTAAAATCAAGTGCAGCTGTGTTGGAATATTCAGGACTTGTTGCAGTCAGTTGACTGAGGTCTGGTGGTTGCATATTGCCCTGGCTATTGTTGATTGTGTTCTTACACCAGTGTTTAGGAATTTGGGTTTGGGGTAGTTATAGTTCTAGGTGCTGATTTCTGAGTTTTTCTTTGTTGGCTGGGCATTTTGATCCTTGGCTTTTATTTCCTCTCTGGCTTCTTGCTGGAGTGACCTTTTGCAGGTTGCTATGTGAGTGCATCAGCAGGTGGCAATTGAGCTTTGGAAGATCAGCCCACCAGGAAGCAAAGCACTGATGAGTCAATCTTGGATAAGCAAGGTCCTGAGGGCTTCGGCTCCAGAATGTCTCTTGCTACTTCTGTGCCTTTACATGTTTGCTGCTGCCATTCCTCTCTGGTATCTGGCATGATGTGAATGGATGTTGGGGGAACTCCACTGCCTTTAATGTAGTATGATTATCTCATGAAATTATCCCTTTTTACTGGGCATTTTTAATCTGTGGACTATTACAAAGATGATTTCCTCTTAAGTTATACTCTTTTACTGAAGTAATGGTTTTATAAAATAATAGTGTTAGTTTAAATAGAAAGGTGATGACTAAGGGTTTTTAACAAATATAGTAAGTGTTAGGATTCTGTACATACACTGCTTGGGGTCTTGTCTTACGCTTTACATCATCAGCAGGTGTTGGTGACTATGTAATCTGCACCCTAAAAAGCCAGATGCTCCAGCACAGGGAGGCAAAGGCAGGTGGATCTTTGTGAGTTTGAGGCCAGCCTGGTCTACAGAACAAGATCCAGGAAAGGCACAAAGCTACACAGAGAAACCCTGTCTTGATGCCCCCCCCCAAAAAAAGCCAGACGTAGACCCCCACACTCACTCTGTTTGTTCTCTCTCTGTTCCCGCCATCTTCCTTTTCTCTCCAGGCCTGGCTCTTCCCTCCTATCTCCTCTTCTTTCTAATAAAACTCTTTCTAACTCTGGTAGTCATGGACATGGACTGTGACTTTTTGCCCATAACCAGCTTCACACACGAGTGCCATTTTATTATCAGTAAGGGTTTGTGATAGATGTTAGTTTAGTGGGAAAATTAATACAGGTAAAGGTAGGATATAGTTTTGCTCCAATCCATGATAGAGTAAGGGTTTCATGGGATTGAAATTAGGACCAAGGAAGTGTCACACAGCTAAGACTTATAAGTTTCTCATGAGGAACCCTAAAGACTATGGTTTAACTTAATGATGAAGGAAAACAATTGACTCCCAGGAGTTAGCTCAAGTTCTTTTTGATATTGGAAAGTGTGTTCATTGGTTTTGGTATGTATCATAGCTAAACCAAAGCTTTAAAAAATTGACTTCCTGTAACTAGAAAACAAACAACTGGCTGCTTAGTTAAGATAGTTGGACAGTATGGTCTGGGCTGCCTGAAGCATCCCCAGGCTCCCTGATGCCATGTGGCTCAGATGGGCAAAAGACACTGATGAGGCAGTCTTGGTCCTGGCTGTCCAGCCTGCCTGAAGCATCCCCATGCCTGCCCTGGTACCACTATAGAGAGGCAGAATTGTTCATGTCCTGTGGTAAGAAACAGTTCTGAAGAATCAAGGGCTGTGAGGAATGGGCTGAGGTTGGTGGCCTATAGTGGTATTTTATTTGTACTGAAATGTGATTTTATTTGTATGTTAATAAATAAAGTTGCCTACGGGTCAGAGCTATTA
>CABHPQ010143559.1:0-19788 GCA_902168405.1 Peromyscus aztecus | reverse complement strand
TGGGCAGCACAGTAGAGCTGACCTGTTGGCAGACACATGGGTGAGCCGGCCCTGAGGGTGTGAGAGTGGTATAGCTGGCCACACCCCCCTCATCTGCCATGTGATGGTGAGGGTGAGGGAAAGATGTCCTCCCCACTCTGCCCCTACTGCCTGTGGTGGGTGAGGGAGCTGACCCTCCCCCTTACCAGCTGCAGCACTTGGGAAAGTGCACCTGGCACCTCACCTGGGCAGCACAGGTAGAGTTGACCCTACTGACAGGGTGTGGGTGAACCGGCCTGAGAATGAGCTTGGGAGATCTGGCCCCGCCCCTCATCTGCCATGTGGTGGTGTGGGTGGGGGAGAGATGCCCTCCCCACCTCCTGCCCCTCACCACCTGTGGCAGGTGGGAGAGCTGGCCCTGAGGTCCTAAGAGTGGGAGAGCTGTCCCTGCCCCTCACCAGCTGCAGCACTCGGGAGAGTGGCCCCTGCACCTTGCCTGGGCAACACAGTAGAGCTGGCCCTGCTAGCCCAGGTGTGGGAGAACCAACCCCGAGGATGTAAAAGCAGGAGAACTGACCCCGCCCCTTGCCCATTGCTGCAAGGAGTGAACTAGTCAGGGTGATGCTGGAGAGCTCACTCTGGTGGTGAGGACGAGGGAGAACTGGTGGGCTGACCAACCCTGCAACTACCCAGGCCCAGAACCAGGGTTATGAATTGGCCCACCCAAACATCCACCCCATCTGTGATCGCTGGAGCACGTGAAGGGGCCCAGCCTGTAGATCCAAAGCTGCAGGATCTCCACAGCACAGGGCAACAACAGGATATCCAAGAGGAGACCCAGTGAGGGCCCAGCATCGATAGTGTAGCAGAAACCAGAGGCCTCGAACCAGACCAATGACACTTTGCAATGAACACTTGCAAGTAAATATATATGGATAAAAAGGTCTACTGCATGACTCACTGTGTTATAATACAGCTTCCACAATGAGATTGATTTTTCCTATTTCCTCTTAAATGTTATTTTATTTTGTGGGAGGAGGTTACAAGGGCAGAGGGTGGGTACAAAGGGATGGGAAATGAACCCTAGAAATCACAGGACTGCATGGGAAGGGAACCAGACTTCCTTCTTGCTACATGTATATGTCTGTAGAGGAATTGTGACGGTTACCTACCTGGTGGGAGTAGTCACAGCACTGCTGGGCAGAGCACCCGCTGGGAAAGGAAGGCCCTGGCAAGTCAAACTCATGGGCGGGCGGTGTTGGCCTGACTTTTTGTTGTTGTTCACTTCTTAAGCTATTTCAAAAATGGAACTTAAAATGGAAGAGGGGATGCAGAGTGGTACAAGCTCCTTGTAAAAATAGTTTGGCATTTCCTCAAACAGTAAATCTAGAGTTACCACGTGACCCAGCAATCCCCGGAGAAATTATCTTTTAAAAACACTCAAACACGGATGTCAACAGAATATCATTCTTAACAGTGAAAAAGTGACAATAAGCTATCCCGTCATTAACTGGTGGATGTCTAAGTAAACTGTGGTATGGCCATATGATGAAATACTACTTAGCCATAAAAAGGAATAAAGTACAGATACACGTTACAACATGGATTAACTTTGAAAAACATCATTTAAAAAAAATACAAAGACCACAGACTATGTAGTTCTATTTGTATGAAATATCCAAAGTTTAGGGGTATCATGATTACTAAAGGGTATGGGGTTCATCCTGTGTGTTTTGGGGGTGTGTGGGAGGGGGTGTGATATCCTGGAATTGGATAGCGGTGAGAGTTGTTCCACTCTGAATATACTACTCACCCACGTCAGGAGCACAGCTGCCCCAGTAGTGGCACCCCTTCTGATTTGTCTGGGGGGGGGAAGCTGTGCCATGTTCTTCCAGCTGGTCTGGGCAGGGCACACTCACTGCGCACGGCTTGGGACAGTCTTCAGCAGACCCACCGTGCACGCACACTCACTGCGACACGGTTTGGGACAGTCTTCAGCAGACCCACCGTGCACGCTGGTCTGCCAGGTGTGTGAGCACCCGCTGCTGACAGGAGAGGAGGCTGCGTGCACTAGCCGTTTTCCGTCCTCTCATTTGCAAAGCACCCGGAAGACAGTCAACAGAGCCAAAGCTCCAGCATGGTGCTCTGGACTCAGGGAAGCATGGAGGTGGACCACGGCCTCATCAGGACACATGCAGTTTCAAATTTGTCCCAGCTGCTGCTGGCCTAGGAGGTCCAGGCTGGGAATCTCCCTGCATTGTATGCTGTGTTTCCCACTGTGTCTACTCAAGCCTGACTAATAGGTGGGCAGAATGCAGGGTGTGGGATACGCCAGGCACTCTGGGTGTGACGACAGGTTCCAAAGACATAAACCGTGCCTATAGCTAGCTGATAGACAGTTCGTCAGGCTGGGCCATGCTAGCCAAAAAGGAAAAGCCATCCTTGATAATGGACTGCAGCGCCATGGTCTTTTTCTAAGATGGACACAAACTCTTGACACTAATAAGCACAGCACACCGAATACCTCCTGGTCCTCAAGTACTATTTTATACCCACAACTTATATTAGCTTGATGTCATTTTATCACACCCTGCAAAGTGGGCGTGTTATCGGCTGTGACAGAGAGGAGAACCAGGGCACAGAGAAGTGACGTCACCCCTTGAGGTCACATCAGAACAAGTGGTCAGGCTGGGACACGGATTGTGCCCTGGCTCTAGGGTCAGGCACTCCTGTGCTGCGGAGGCACCTCAGCTGCCCTATACTTCTGCTGCTCCTCAGTCACATGGGGAGAGGCGGGTCTAGGGCCAGGCAGGGGTACTCAGTCAGATTGGTGTGACCTTTGCCTTCATTGCGCCTAAGGCAAGGGGTAGCCAGAACAAATATCTGGGTCCTGGAAACAGGCTGCTGCCTTTTTGTCTTCCTTTGAAGCAAACAGAACGAACTGCTTTTAACCCTGAAGGAGAACTTTACCCAAGGAAAACAGCCATCACAGAAACTTGGTGTTTGCACAGGGGTCCAGATTTTCCTCTTAGGTAAATAATTATGCCAAACCACAGCTTCACTTCTCACTATCAAATATGTTTCTTGGGAGGAAGACAGAAAAGAAATGGGAAAATGGTGCATCATAGAGGTCCGGACCACAGTTTTATGGAGTGCCACAATACATTCTTGCACCTGGATGCCACAGCAGGCCGCTGCTGGGGTGTGATGTCACATGAGGGCATCTGCTCTGTGCTCACAAGTTCAAGGGAGGAGGAGGAGGAGCAGAAAGAGGTTTACTGGCCACCTGGCTGTCTGGGGTGTGAGCCGTACCTGCTGAAAACAATGCAGCCCCAGATCCCAAGGGTAAAGAATGACAGAACAGGTGACCTTGAGCTCGACCCGTGTCTCTGCCCAACTGCCACCATCCTGTATCCCACTCCCCCGTCTCTGACCATCTAGCTCACAAATGTGAAACACCAAAGCCAGGTACAATCTCACTCACAGTTCCAAACATCTCAGTGACTAGGTGTCGATGTGGGTCTACCCAAGGTAACGCCTCCAGAAGTCTGACTTGGGGGAAAGACTCCCCCTACCCCAGGTAGGAACTTCCTTTATCTGCTTCCCCTCCATTGTTGTGAGATGATGGGAAACTCACCATTATCGAAGATGGTGCCTGCCGTGAACGAAAGCTCAGAGTCGTGTTCGGCTTTGCAGGCATACAAGGCCTTTGCCTTCCGGAACGGTGTGCTGTGTAGAAAGGGGAGTTTATTTAACATTGTTTTCAACCCCGAAAACCGGAGAGTTCATCTTTCTTCTTCCCTTTTCTTGCAAGCCACCTAGTTCTCCTCTCCTGGGAAGAGTCTGGACAAGGCGGCCAGACGGCCAAGCAGGAGGTGGGAAGTCGTAGAGGCCACAGGAGAGAGTGGAGTAAGAGTCAGGAAAAGGCCACACTCTAAGAAGCCACAATTCTCCAAGGTCATCTTGTGCCTCAGAGAAACTCTACCTGGGAGTTACAACAGCTGGGCCTGGGGGGGGGGGGGGAGGGAGGAGCTTTCAGAGACAGTGCTGGGTGTAGGAAGGGGTCACAGGGCTCTGCAGAATATTCCCAACAGTTACTCTTGGAAGCTGGCAAAACCCAGTGAATCCAGCAGAAACTCCAGCAGAGCCAAGTTTCAGCCCAGGCGGGGGCGGCCGTGAGTTCCCCCAGATGTTCTCCATTGCTGGTGGGGCAGCATTCCAGAGCTGGAACTCTTCGGCCCCCAGGGCAGGCAAGGATGGAGGTGGAGTGTGAGGTAGTGTGTGAGTACACGTGTGCGCACCAGTGTGGGAGTTTGCAGAGGAGGGGGAAGAAGGGAAGGAAAGAGGTTGAGTTTGTGTTCTGCTTGGGGTTCTCTTGTTCAGTGAATATTGACAATTCTCTCTCCATGTTATCGGAATGCCCTTGAGGGCATTTAAATGTCCTATCAACTTGCATATAGAACTCTAAGCAACAGAATTGAAACTGAAGTGTTTGTATGTCACTTTCCAAGTGATTTTTACACACAGCGAGAGTCGAGGCTGGCACATTTTTGTGGTACCAGGGCCAATCTTTGAGCTCTTGAAGGCATGTGGTCTCTGTCGTAACTACTTCATGCTGCACTGCTGTACACAGCAGCCAGGGACAACATGGAAACAAACCAGTGAGGCTGTGTTCCAGTCAAAAGTTATCTACCAAAAAGTAGGGGCAGAGTTTGACCATCACAGGCCATATAAGGTGCAAGCCTGTGTGTCTTCACGGTCCATTTGTGAGAACAGGGTAATTTCACTCTTTTCTGTCAAGTTTGACTTGGGCACCCGACTATTCTCAGCAGTCCGTAGATTTTTCAATGGTCAAAATGACATCTAACTGTCAAAAGGGCTGGTCTTTATTTGCCACAAGTGGCTTTCTCTCTCCAAGTCATCTGAGGGAGTACACTTTGGAACTTAGAAGCACAAGTTTTAAAAAGCCACAGTCAAGAGATGTGTCATTGAATTTCTCTTCACTTGACAATCTGAGAGCCTTATGGAAGTGGTAATGCCCCAGCTCCTGGGGTGCACTGATTTCTAGTGGCTGAAGAGGGGTCTGGTCTCAGATGAGGTGGTGTGTCTTGGGTCTGCTGAAACTGCTATTGCTTGGATACTGAGTGCAAGGACTCATTGGGAAGGACGAGTCATGAATGATGCCAACTCAGAGTGGGACCATTCCTTCCAGTCTTGGGTCCATGAAAATGGAAAGACATACAGTTGAAAGAGTCTGTTGTAGAGGAGAGTGAGCAGAGTCGGTGGTTATCCAGAGTGTGTGGCCAGGAAAATAACAGTTTCCTATAGCTCTCGCTGGTTTTCTCACAGCCACGGGATGATGTTGGGAAGGGGAGAGCTGGGAAAGGGGAAGAAAATAATACAGGGACACTGGGGAGGAGGCAGAAAAGCCTCTGGTTTTCATCAGTTCAGCTGGAAATCAGCTCTCCTGGTCTAATCTCAGTAAACAATAAATGTGCGTGTTGGCTGGCAAGGGCCCAGCAGTCAATGTATAGCTCTTCACGGTGGAGAAAAAGTGCACTTCTCTCCCCACCTCCTGCCCTGACCATGGGTAGAGAGCAGCCAGGAGGCTGCGAAAGGGGCTAAAAAGCCAAGCATTACACTGTCCAGCCTGTGGAGCCTTGCACAACATGCAGGGTAGAAGGAGATTCCAGGCCAGGGGAGCCAAGGTTGAGACCAGGGCTGCGTCTGAGGACAGAGCAGCACAGGTGGGCACAGTGTGAAGAGACCAGAGAAGGCAACGTTTCTCTGGATGTGGTTTTCCTAGAGGTTACTCATTAACCTTATGAAATAAAGGTAACAGGACATAACAGGAGCCGCCCAGGAAATCGGTAGGACTGTCTGGCAAGCAGACAGCAGGGACCATGGTCTCTATTACCCACAACTATTAGTAGAAGGGATTAACTTTCCACCAACATTAAAATTTTGCAATTTAGTGATGAAATGCCAAGAAAACAGTGTATTAAAAGTAAAGATGTATTAAAAGTAAAGAGAGTGTTTTTCTCTAACAGGTAACTGACAGCTGATAGGAAGATCTTTCCTCGACTGTCTAATGGTGTACAGAAAATAGAGAGGGGTGCAGAAGGGGGGGACTTGTGTATGTTTGCACACACGTGTACATGCACACACTCATAGTGCTGGGATCAAGTGTATGGTGCCATGGGTATTGTAAGCAAGCACCAATCTGCACCTCTAGCCTTAGAGGCCATGCTTTTAAAGGAGGGTGTTCCCATTCCCCAGAAGTAAGGTCACCAGAAAGTAAGGGACACCTAGTCAAATCTGAATTTCATATAAATAATGTATCTTTTTTATATACACGTATACTAAGAACTGTCTTTTTAATTTATCTTCAATTCAAATTTAACTGAGTAGGTTGGATTTTTATTTGGTTTGCGCATCTGTCAACTCTAACTGGGGACGTCCTGTCTTGTTAAAAGTCTGCCATTGCTATAAGCCTAGTACCTGGCAGCTCCCTCTGAAAGTTTCTAAGGCGTTTGCTTTATGAAAAGGGTTCCTCCCAAAGCAGAGAGATCCTGTCGACTGAAGTTTAGGTTGGGAGGCTTTGGCTGTGACTGAAGCAGCACTCTTGGTGGTTCGGCTCCCTCCTCGGCAACTGCACACAGCTGGGGGAAGTTTCAGCAGTTCCCACCCCAGCATTCTTTAGCTCTCAGCTGGGCCTTCAAGGGCATGAGCAACTCTGGAACCTTCTGCTGGTTCACTTTTAATTTTTGCCTCTGAGCGTGGAACGAGGCCAGGAAAACACTCAGAGGAATTTCCCTCAAATGCCCTTGCAAGCTTTGCAGAATGACAACCCACTCTCTGTGGTGCACGCTACTGGAGGAGGAGCCAGCCTGCGGTGACTTGATCCTTAACGCAGTTTCCCAGGGCCCGAGTGCAAATACAAATTAGGGGTCCAATGTGGGGGCTTCTTGGAAAGTGGATGAGCAAATAGAAAAAGCAAGGGCAAATGTCAAAGGGGGCTTCCTCCAGTGTCTGTCTCTTCTGCACTGTAAAAGGCACCTCTACTTCTGAGCTTGGAACAAGAAGCTCAAAAAGTAGACTGGATGGAGAGAAGAAGCCACCCCTGTAGGTCTCCAGGACCCCTAATTAGGCCTCATTCAGAATTTGTTGTTAAAAGCTTTGCCAAAGGAAAGAAATCTGAACTTTTATGTTCTGTCAGTCAATCTGGAGAAGGGCAACACTAGACCTGAACCATGGATGTACTCCCTCATCTCTTGGTTATACACTGTAACAGTCATTAGGGACCAGAACCCACCTCTGGTCTCCTAGTGGGCTACCTTTCCAGGAGGGTTCTGATCTGTGTTTATCTTAGCATAAACATGTAACTCAGTGACATCCAATTTCAAGACCTATCGTGGCTTGTCTATTTCAAAATGACAGATTCCTTAAGGATTGTGGGACATCTTCACAATAGTGCCCTTTTAACAGACACCAGAGGGGGCAGTACTGAATAACTATTTACTTGTGTCTAGGCTAGCCCCATTCCCCTAAAGCCCAAGACTATTTAGTAAGTAAATGAGGCATGGTAGTTGTTTCCTCAAGGCCCTTGTGGGTCAATGAGGGACCTATCTGGAATAATCTATATGGTTTCTGGTGTGCTAGAAAGTCAATGTCTCCTAAAGTGCCTAGCAGTTGCCTAAGAAATAACTCACAAATAGTTTAAAGTGTTAAGAAACAGGATCTAATTTTTACTTTATCTATGGGGTGAGGACAAAACAATACATGGCCCCGCCATCTTTGCTATCATCCAGATCTAAACTAGGTGGAAAGCCACGTCTCACCCAGCAGAGCCGAGGGCTGGGATGGCACAGAGACTTAACGGGGGCTGCCCAGGTCTAGAATAAAAATGCTGGGCAGGCGGCAAGAACTCCTGACTCTGCCACGGCTCTCATTCGATGAAGTGACCATTTTCTTTTTCCACAGTGTGCTCCAGGCCAATTCTCATCTGGGTATTATAGACTGACACAACCGATGTGAAGATGCCCACAGGGAAAGAAGTCATATGCCTGCATACATAGAGAGCACAGTTTTCCTAAACAGTGAGAGTCAGCTTTATAAAGGAGGTAGCCCTCACTGATGGACCCACTCCCGAGGAGAAAGGGCAGTATGCAAAAATCCCGCCAAAATCAAGAAGGCTTGCGATGCTTCTACCTGGACCCTGCGCTTTGGCTTGTTAAAGGAGGAGGCCAAGTCTGAGAGCTGCCCAGCGAGTGCCCCAAACAGCAGAGGAAGTCTGTAGGATCTTTATTCCATCCTTCCCTGGATTTGAAGAGTTTCTTTTCTATGGAGAGCTCAAGAGCAAACCCATGGCACTTAGCTGTGGAGCTCTCCAAGACAGGACAGAGGCATGATCTTCTGGGAGAAGAACTAGGTCAAGCCACTCACCCTCAAAAAAACGTAGTACCCGTTTCCATGTGCACTCAGAGTCAGAGTTCATGATCTACAGAGACCGAAGTGGGCTGGGAGGCCAGGAGACTCCTGGAGTACATGGGGTGGAGGGTAGGAAGGCAGAAGCCCTGAGCAATCTAAAGAGCAAGTGCTTCATGTCTCAGTCTTTTAGTCTGTGTTATATTCTCCTCTCACTCCGCGGATTTGGTCTCTGACTAGATGTCAGTGCTCAGGGCTATTGGCCCGACCCACAAGCAAATGCTGCCAGCTATTACCTGATAAACATGTGACAAGGAAAGACGTGTGTGTGTGTGTGTGTGTGTGTGTGTGTGTGTGTGTGTGTGTGTCAACACTGCTCCCTAAGATGTTGTCTTCAACCAAAACATGGAGAGCCCACATGGTTCTGAAAATAATTCAACACAGGAGTGCTGTTTTTGGAGATCCCCATTCCCCAAATCCAAGCACCAGATTAATTCAGAAATGTGGGTAAGGGTTAGAAAGAGTATTAAAAATGCCATGCAAGGCCATGCGTATTGTGCCTCTTGGCTTCGTTTCTTAGGATGGAATCATATGAGAGCAGAGGAGGCCCCCAGTGTCCCTGACCAGCTCTGCATAAACAGCAACAGGTCAGTCACCATCCGTGGTTTTACCTGGAGTCTTCACGAACTGCTTCTTCTGGCCTGTCAAAAAGCAAGTGCAGGTTTGGATGGCAGGGAACAAAGTTGACGAGGAGGCTGAACACTGCATGAAGAGAGGACCAAGCCAATGAGAGAACAACAGCAGCAACAGAAAATCAAACCAACCCTGCAACAGACCTGACGGGGGATGAGTCGCTGGACGTGGATGAGGTGGGCATAGGGCTGGATGGCGCCGAGAACATGGGCCATGATGGCGAGAGGGGTGAAGTTGGGCTTGGATTCGGGGGGCTGCAAGACATAACCACCAGAAAACTCATCAGCACATAGGGAAACCACAATGGGAGCTCAGGAGGTTCATGGGAGGCCAAATGACAGGGTGCTGCAGCAGAACACAGGAGCACCAAGGGCCAGAGGCATGCTGCCTAGTCTCCATGCTCCAGGTCGGTCCTTTGCATCTTCCAAGGAGTGCATTTTACCTGATGTCTGGATGCACAAACATGCCCTTTCACCCCATCTCACAAGGGCTTTCTAGGTGACTCAAGCTTCTCCACTATCTATTGTACCACTGGCCACTGGTGAACATGCGCTGGACCCACATACATGAATCTGCATCTCTGTGTTTTGTTGCTTGCTCTGTTACACACTGACCTCACTCTCAGCCAGCCTTTAGCCTTCACTGTTGCGTGCTTTTAAAGTTACGTCTCAGCAGAAATGAATATTTTTCTGGGCCACAAAGGCCATTCAGCCAGAAAACAATTTCCTGTTTACATTTTTAACTACATGGGCTGTGTGCCATGGGAGATCTGAGTGTGCATTAGGAACATGCTAGGGAATAGAGGCAGTACAGACACACACCTTTCAGAGACAGCACTTAGGGCTGTGTGCAGCTCCCTGGGGCTGTGCTGTCAGGCCTGTTCTTTCTCTTGTTGTGGATTCTGATGTTCAAAGAACAGCCTCAGTAAAAACACAGTTCTAAAAAAGGAGCCAAAACCTCGAATTTGTCCATTTTACTCTTTGATGGGCAGCTGACCAAAGGTTTTGAGAGGGAAGGTTGAAATTATCACAATCTGGTTGGTAGATTTTAGTTGGCCACGTTGGCCATCTGACTTATTTCCGCAGATTATGCAAACATCTTAGCACCTAGGTGAAATTACAGTATGTCACAGAAAGTGCAAACACAGATGGCCGACATGATGTGGAGACTAGCTAGCCATACAACCGCCTTCAGGCCCCGAGTCTTAGCTGGCTGCTGGACTGTTCAGATAAGGCTCTTTATGGGGGGTGGGGAGGAAATGTACAGGAAGATAGCTGCAGATACTGAGCAAGAATACATACATGTCCTATATCAGGGACTGTGCTAGGGTTACACCAGTTCAGACCTGATACTGGTATTGAGTGTGTGTGTCTGCTGTAACGTGAATGCCTACGGCAGCATTCAGAGAAAACTCTGTGCAAAGTTCGTATCTTCCAGTGAATCTGATTAAACACTTATTAAATGTCATCATGAGTATTATATTTCTAGCACATGTATCCCACAAGGGAGGAAGTTTTGTTCCTTTCACGGTAGCTGGGTTGTCTAAGGAATTCCTGTAGGGATTAAAGAGATAACTAGTGAGTAAACTAGTGGCTCTCATTAAGCTGCCAAACAAGCCCAGAGACAGCCACTGCTAGAATTTCCACTGCGCAGATGTGAAACCCTGGGCTACGGGAAGGCTTGCCAGCCTTTAAGTGACAGGCCAAGATTCACTCAGTGCCCCGACCCAAAGCCTGGGCTCTCGTTGTCAGTGTTCTATGTCTGCAAAGCAGGCGTTACTCTGCTCCTCTAGGCCTGAAAAGCTTCACAGACCCAGGCCCAACATTAGCAATTCTCTTAATCACCGATTTATGAGTTTCCTTCAGATGCCTGTCACATTTGTGAAGAGTGGAAATAAAGCAGCAGACACAGTAGGACTCAACACATAGTAAATTCCAATAGACTCCACAGTCCAGCCTCTATTGTCCTGTCTGGTAGACTCATATAGCAGATGGGAGTCATGCAAGGGAAGAAGTGAAATTCAAAGAGTAGATTTCAATCTATCAAAGACTCATTGCTGAGCACCCAGAATGAGCAAGACAATAAGAACAATTCGCCAAAGTTTCTGGTTTTAAAGAGCTTACAGTATATTTGACAAGATGTAATAGGTTAAGAAGAAAACCAGCAACAGAGACAGTAAGAATCATTAGAGGGAGGTCAGTGGCTGTACTGTGAGATAGCATCTACTCCTGGTGACTCTCACTTTGGGTCCAGGAATAGCTGTGTATCACCTATGCTGTACAGTCTTCCTTGGCACTTGGGCCAGTAACTGAGGTCATGCTTTCTCAGGCCTCTCTCTGTCCCGTGCCAGTCGGTAAGTCCTGGAAAGAACACCTGAATCAGGGCCCAAACCAGAAAACTGAGTGAAACAAGGGGAGGGTCAAGAGAACAACTTGGGCTCAGAGGCCTGGGCTAATCTGTTCCTGTTATAATACCACAGGGAAATTCAAAAGGATCTACAAAATAGTTTAAAATTACTTCTACATTGAGGAAACACCTCTAGCTTCCTATGTTATCTGTAAGGGAAGCGTAGTCTGGGAATACAATATGGGGTTCTGAATCTTGTTTTACATCCTCAGACATCTCAGCAGTTCCTGGCCAGGAAACCATGGCTGAAATTATCTGGGGGTGAGGTTGGAATGCAGGGCATTCATAACTCTTGTAAGAAGTGATTCTTCAAGTCCCATGTCAACTGCCATAAATATTAACGGCACTTTTTAATGTCTAACAGCATTTTATTTGTTTGTTTTAGTCATAGCAATAACATTTATTTGCTATGAAATGACCACAATTTAAAATCTATTACCACTGTGCTGGCGTACATGAAGTAATAAATTGCATACTACACAGTACTTTTTATGATGTTTTCAACTACTAAAGCTATTATGCCTTTCATTTATACTTCAGGGATGCATCATAAATGTCCCTATCAACAACACCAGTTCACATTTTTTTTATATACTGAAGATGCTTATAACAACAGAAGGGTCGTATACATAGAGGCAATCATCTAACAGACACTGAGACACACTCTTTTAGCTTTGATGGAATTCATACAACATACACGAGGGACTTACGATGTGCAGGGATGACAATGATAGCCCATCTGTGCATAATCATCAATATCCTCTTCACTACAGCAGCGACTGGTTACCCGTTAATTATTAAAATGATAAGCGTTAACAACAAACAAACAAAAACTCCCACACCATAACAATCCCAAACAAATCAGGCCAACAAAAATTGGTCAATTTCACCTTCGGCCCTAAAACCTCCAATAAAAAATTCTCCATTCTTTTCCCACTACTAAAGCCAAACACAACAAACAATCAAGGTTAAAAACAGGAGGAAATAACTTTCTAACTCCAATTTTAGCAGATGACCCTTAAAGATTTCTTACACCCCTCAGCCAGCTGGGTATTTCCCAGCTGAACACCCCAGCATATTTTTTACCCTAAATATTTCTGGAGTCCTGCCAAAGCCTTCATCAAGGCCCAACTACAGCAGTAACAGCTTCAACTTTAGCATGGAAGAAACACTTGCTGGGCTGGTTTGTCTCCAATTGGAAGGCTTGCATCAGCTGTAGTATGCTGGCCCATGGTGTCCTCAAAAGGACTTGTCAGCCTAGGCAGTTCCTTTGACATTATGCACAGTGAGAGAATAACAGTTTAGGAAGATAAGCCCAAGGCTTGGCAGCCTGTGAGGTTGTAGCTGATAGTTCAAGTACAGTGTGTAGTAATGTCATCAGCTCGACACCCTTCTGTGGTGACTCACTTGAATGATGGAACTTGTGATGCACTGGCCAGGGCGTGCTGGCCATGCTGTGAACAGAGCTACCTGAGCAGACTCCTCCCAATCCCAACAGAGATGCAGCAGACCCTTTCAAGTTTTCACGCCACTGTTACAGAGCTTGTAGAAGATGGAGGGTGCTCTTACTGGAGACATAGGCTCGCCAATAAAAAGAAAGTTTATCTTGGGCTGGGGATGTACGCTGTAGTGTGTTTATCTAGGATGTACAAGGCCTTGGGTTCAATCCACAGCAAAGGAGGCATGGAGGAAGAAAGTTAATCTTTCTAAATTCTTATAACCAATTTATGGCTTTGTAGAAAAATGGAAAAATACCGAAAACAAAATAGCAATGAAATTATATATACTTTACACGACTGATAATCACTGTTAACATCTTATCATAATATTATATACATGGATAACAGGCTATTTTTTTTTAAGTTGCCCACTATAGGGATTTCCAATGTCATTTAATAGGCTTTGGAACACTCTTCATTGGCGACAGAGCATTCTATTGTATGGTATACCTGATTTATGTAGCTATTCTCTTTGTGAGCACATCCAGATTGCTATGCCCTTGCAGCTAGTATAAATAGTGCTGCCATCACATCCTTGCAGAGGATCACTGCCTGGGTCACCAATTGTTTCCTTAGCATAAATTCCCGGAAGTAAAGTTAGTGGGTAAAAGGTTAGGATCTTCTTTCAAGGGTCATGATATATCCTGCCAGATAGCTTTTTTTCTTCAACAAGCTCCAGCAAATGCACTCTACCAACACTGAGCATTATGTCCGAAGACTCGACATGCTGCTTTGGTTTAAGATTCGCTTAGATGTCCCCCCTTCTCCCAACATTTCCAATAATGTACAAGCAAGCGTGATTTCCTCGCAGTGTTCTGTTTTTACACGGAAGCAGTGTTTAATTTTCCAAAGGGCATTATGCTGAAGAGTGAGGAAAGGACACCAGCATATAGGCAGATGGACAACCACACCTAGGGTCATTGAATGCCTAGTCTGATTGTGGGGCTATGCCAAGAGAAATGGGAGTAGTGAGCACTCAGCCAGCTCAGAACTCTTGAAGACCAAATAGAAGGAATGAAGAGAGGTCAAAGGCTCCTGAGCCAGCATCACACTGTGCAGAAGACATAAAACTTGTATTTATGTCTCTGTCAGAAGTGGCCCATAATCTGTACCCCACATGTGTGTAGTTCAGGCCTGGGCCAGGGCTGACCTTAAAAGTTTATCTCTCCTTCAGACCTGGAATTGGGACTGAAGCCATTAAGGCCAAAGTGGGTATGTCTTTATTCTCTCCCCCAAAAAGGAGAAGGAAAAATCAATAGTATCTAGGTAATGT
This sequence comes from Peromyscus aztecus, assembly GCA_902168405.1. Taxonomy (NCBI): domain Eukaryota; kingdom Metazoa; phylum Chordata; class Mammalia; order Rodentia; family Cricetidae; genus Peromyscus; species Peromyscus aztecus. The sequence continues at coordinate 5,511 of CABHPQ010143559.1, read as the reverse complement.
AATTTTAGATCAGTGAGTGCCTCTTCCCTGGAAAACATCCCTTTATGACTTGAATTAGAATATCACAAAGAGAGAAAGGAAATAGAGCCAGTTGGGCAAATATGGCTGAAAGCAGCACTGGTCAGTAGGATGACAATAGTGGATCAGAGAAAATGACACAAAAATAAAATTATAATCTCTTGATGAAAACTGAAAAGCATGGGTTCTTTCATGTATCACTCAACCTTTTGAAACAGAAACTATGTACATGCCAACTGCTGTAGAATAATCCTTTTGTACACTGTGAAGATATATTGCTCTCATTGGTTTAATAAAGAGCCAACTGGCCAATGGGTAGGCAGGAAGAGGTTAGGCAGGAGAGCAAGACTGAGAGAACGCTGGGAAGAGGAAGGGTGAGTCATCAGCCAGAGAGGGAGCAAGACAAGCAAGAGGATGGGTAAATGCCACAAGTCATGTGGCAACATGTAGATTGATAAAAATGAGTTAATTTAAGTTGTAAGAGCTAGTCAGTAACAAGACCAAGCTATTGGCCAATCATTTATAATTAATAATAAGCATCTGTGTGGTTGGCCTACAGCCAACCTTTGGGATCTTGCAAGATGTGTTTTCAACTTGAAAATGGGAAAAAAAGAAAAGAGCTCATATGCTCCTGACCTTCATCCTGACTTATGTTTCTGTATGAAACAGATTTTTTTTCTTCATCCATTATACTTTATATATATTTTAAACTGATAAGTACAGAGCTCTTCCTTGTTTTAATAATGCTAGCTGACAAAATTCCCTTAAGGTCTTAACAATTATGGGCAGTTGTTTTCAAAAATACTTTTCTAATAATTTACATTAAAATACTTGACTAATCTACAATATAGTGATTCTGTTTTCCAGCTCAAAAAATTCTGAAGGATAAGTTTCAAGTCAACTTTAAACTCTGATGATGTGGGTGAAAATGGTGAGTAACTCCAGGGCTTAAAGAGAACTGACAATCTTAGCAGAGGGTGTCTATTGTCCTTAAGGTTCTCTCAGTGAACAGTGTGAATCTTTTCAGGTGAATAGTACAGAAATGAGTCAGAGAGAGGAACTCTGAATTTTAAATGAGATTCCTGGACAAGAATTCTAGTTCAATTGCTCACTTCAAAGAAAACCCCCAATGGAAGGAACTAGAGGTGCTGGGCCCAGCACTTCAGTTGTGTACATGGTACACAACACACAGTGAGCTCAGTCTTTCCTTGTTTTAATCACACACTCAGATATATCAAAATTGGTTCCTAAAATTAAATATATTTGTTCTCTTTCAACCAAAGAAAATTCATGATTTATAATGCTATTTGTAGGGCATCTTAAGAATTTTTTTTAGAGGAAGCACTATGAGAGTTTAGCATTGACTATTTCAATCTTCTGTCTTACAGTCTAAGGTACAGCAATTGTTAGGATGTCAGGGAGGCATAAACATGGCTCTTAAAATGAAATTTGCAAGCATGGGGAAAGAATGATGCAAATATAGGACTCACATATTAAATTTTCTAAAACAAAATAACTGCAAAATGTCCTTCTGTAAATAGTACTAGAATAACTGGATATCCAAACGACATTGGACATCCTATTTCATACCATACAAATCAAATGATTTCCAGATAGATTATAAATCTTAATATCAAAGACAAACAATACAGATCATAGAAGATAAATTCAGAGTTGGATTTATCCAGTGGAGTACTGTAGGAGGACTTTTCTTTCCCACCTGCCAGCTCTCAAATAACCCACATGGAGATTCAATATTAATTATAAATGCTCAGCAGATAGCTCAGGCTTATTACTAACTAGCTCTTACACCTTAAATTAACCCAATTTTCTTATATAAGTTCTAGCACATGTCTTGTTACCTCCTTTCATACACATCCTGCTTTCTCTGTGTCTGGCTGGCAACTCCTGAGACTCCACCCTTCTTCTCCCCTGCATCCTCCTAGTCTGGCTCTCCTGCCCAATCTCTTCCTGCCCAGTTATAGGCCAGCCAGCACTTTATTGACCAATGGTAGTAACACACATTTACAGTGTACAAAGATTGTTCTATAGCAGAGTACTATAAGGGAAAATACAGGTATACCTGACTATATTAAAACATTAACTTTGAGCCAGGTATGGCAACATGTGCCTGTAATCCAAGTGCTTGGGAGGCTAAGGCAGGAGGACTATGAGTGGAGTCCAGCTTGGGCTACATAATGAGTTCAAGGCCAATATGACCCTGTCTCAAAACAAGAACAAAAATAAACACAATCCTACCCCCCAGTAACAAGTGTGTTTTCATTAAAAGATAATATTAAGAGAGGAGAAAGATCTATGACATGTAAATAAATGTGGAACTCATAGCTGGCTACATGAATTATTACTATTAGTAAAAAAGAAAGAGGCATAAATTGGGCAAGCAACCCAAGACTTTAAAGGGGAAACTAAAGAAAAAGTGCTGTGCTTTTCAGTAAGCCAGAAGAGTGCATGAGAGCCATAGCAAGAGAGTCCTCTACCCATACAATGACTAGAAGGTGGATATCAAATCCTGAGAATGCTGGTGTTTGTGATGTGGAACACCAAAAACTATCATATTCTATTGAAGGAGAGATAGAAACAAATGGCTACACCCATTCTGATGAAGGTGAAGACGCCATCTATGGTCCAACAGCTACCTTTCCAGGATGTACCCTGGAGGACTATGTATGTGCATCGCCAGACACACATTAATATAAGAAGAATATGACAATCAGGACTCAGTGGCTCAGGTATAAAGTGCTTGCCCGGTAAGCATGAGGACCTGAGTTCCATTCCTAGAACTCACACTAAAAAATGCTAGGCATGGGGCTTTTACTTGAAGAAACCGTGCTGGTGAGGCAGAGACAGGCAGATCCCTAGGGCTCAAATGGCCAGCTACCCTAAAGTATCTGGAGAGCTCCAGGCCAATGAGGACAGAGTATCCTGCATAAAAACAAAGAATATGGCTCTCAGGGAGCCACATCTGAAGCTTTCCTCTGTACCACCTACCCAAAATGTGCAGCACAGTTAATTTGGAAGAGTAAAAAGTGAGACCCTCAAATATCAGGAAAAGAAAAACAAAATACTTTTAGCATCTTGATACAAAGGCTCATTTTACTACATAAAGATGAGTAAGTTATTTGTACATGAATGGCCCTTAAAATCGTAGGGCAAAAGAGACTCAACCACAAAACATTTTAATACAATACTGCTTTTATGAAAACATGCTGTCTTCATTATTCCTAGATTCCCCATTACCAAATTTACCTACTCTCTTCAGTTTACATATAACACTGAAAAAAACAAACAATTGGGGTGTGTTTAGAGCAGTGAAGTATATGCCTAGGAGAAGTGAAAGGTGAGTAACAGCTTATGACTGTACTCCAACGAGGCAAAGCTCAGTCTCCTCTTTGCAACTTTCACACTGTAAATGTCCTTTCAAGATTTGTGTGGTGCCACATCCTTGTAATTCTTAAAATTTTAAATTTTATTTTAGGTATATGAGTATTTCGCCTGCATGTATGTATGTGCACGCCATATGTGCCTAGTATCTGGGGAAGTGAGAAGAGGGGTTGGATTCACTGGAAATGGAGTTATGGATGGTTATGAACCACCATGTTGGTGCTGGAAACTGAACCTGGGTCCTCTTTCTTGAGAAACAAGTGCTTTTAACCACTGAGCCATTGCTCCAGCCCCCGTTCCCTGTGTGTGTTTGCATTCCTTATTGAAAATGTCACTTTTTAAAATGTTCCCACCTTTCAGCATACTACTGAAGTGCTTTCTGATATTCCTAAGCACAAGGTGGCTTTGATGGGCCTCACAAGAGAACATGTGTTCAGGGTAGCTGCAATCCGGCAGAGATAACAAAGCTGTGGATCACTGAGTATGTTAATCAACAATACTAAAGGAGAGGGTCTTACACAGAAATGCGTGTAAACCATGGTTTGTATCAATGAACTGATGAAAATGTTGTGACTAGGAGTTCTCACAGGAACCTTAACTTGTATTTTCCTGAGGATCAAAGACTGGGGCACTGTCCAGTTCTGTGACTTTACAGTGTGGCAAGTGCATTTAGGAAGTAAAATTATCAGTCAGAATAAGGAACTGACTACGGCAGACATCAGATCTGCACTCACCATCGTGGAGAGAGAGGTCAGGGACAGAGAGAAGACCAGAGGCACAGATAAGGCAGTGCTGAACTTCCAGCCTGGGTAGTAAGTGGGCATTTGCTGAATGATAATAAGTAAGTCATAGTCCCATATCTCATGCATCTTCTTCACTATAAAATATGTTTTAAAGCTAGCTTAAAGCACAGACAGTGTGACATGCTAGTCACATTTTTTCTCTGTAGGTGCTGAAATTAAAGGCAACTTGTAGTGTGTGGGGGTTAACATAAGCTCTATGTTTTAAGTAGTTTTAGGTTTATACTAAAATTGAGCAGAATGTCCAAAGTTCCCTTGCCCACAGACAGGCATAGTCTTTGTACTTTTAAATCATTTTCTATATTGTCTTCCATCCAAAGTATTCATTGTACTCTTTAGGATGTTTGAGAAGGTCAGACATAGTTTAGACTTCGTGGCACTAATCCATGGTGTGAATGGCATTTTCAATTGGCAGCTCCCAATGGACACTGTTCTCTACCTTTTCAGCAAAGTGCAATTAAGAGATGTTACTGTGCGGCTTCTACGCACACGAACTAACCTTCCTATCCTGCCTACCACTGAGAATTTATGCTGACTATTCTAGAGATTTTTTTTTCTTTAGTGAAGTTATTACAAACAAATCCACAGCCTCTTTACTTTACTGGCACATGAGGAAGTCAAGGAGGATGTCGCTGATGTCACATTCTGAGTAGGCTGGACAATATGTTAAGGACACAGGGAGAGGCCGGACCATCTGGCACACTTTTCTATACAGTCTACTCTCATGGAAGATTTCCTGTTTGGACTACTCAGAAGTGAAGAGGGGGAGATTTTTAATAAGAGTCTAAATGTCAGCTAGCGAAAACAAAAGAATATCTAAAATTAGAAGTGGTGGTCCCAGATTTTTTTCAGCTTTACAGTAATCCTATAAAGATAAAAGAAGGAGCCTAAAATAATTCACTGTGTTCAGAGCTTCCAGCAATGGAAAAAGGGCTTCTGCTAATGACGACGTCTAGGATGGTTAAATACTTACAACCGTACCACAGTCCGGATACCACAAAAGGCTTATGAGGCAGAGAGATAAGCAGAGACCACCTCTGAGAAAAAGGCCAATGCTCTCCAACTCTTTCCTCCCTTCCAAGTGAACAGCTGACTCCCTTGAATTCTGCTGTTTATTCAGTAGTCTACTGATGTGGAAAACCGTTTTGCTGATTTCAAGGAACTCGAACTTTCTCTCTACTCTGTGTCTCTCCTCAGTGCCTGGCCCTGCCCCTCTGTGTAAGCCAGCAGCACACTCCTCATCCCCGCACTTTCCATGGGTGCTGGGGCACTGGTAGATGCCCATGCCGGG